>BSBN01001560.1:1900000-2140000 GCA_027924645.1 Cunninghamia lanceolata
ATTGAAGGGTGTCTATATAGACTTTGTCAATCATTTGAGAACCAACATCTTCTATGTCTTTTGTGTCCCATGCTAATTCATAGTCTTCCATTTTCTTAATTATCTCTAATAGGAAGGGTATCTTTAAGAAAATTATGTTTAGAAGTATTACCTTGATTAGATGATGGAGGAGGAGACATGTGGATGGTAGACTCTAGTTTTAAAGAGGGTGGACATTTTGAGGAAGTGGGGACTTGAGATGAAGGAGGGTTTACCACAAGGGTAGCTATAGTTTCTGCTTACTGAGTATATTTTTTTTGTATCTTAAGGAACTTGAGGTCTCTTCACCTACAATTTTGGTCGTGTTCCATAATCTTCTTGAGCACATGAGCTCTGTAGATCTACCCCCTTCTTAGGATCTTATCCATCTCCACCACCAGCTACAATTGACCTGGTTCTTAATTGTATACATGGCATTTGCTACAGATGTCGATGCCCTATCTTGTTTCTCTTGGACTATATTTGTTTCGTAGGTGATGTGTTTTGGGACCTTGAGACAATACATTCATCTATTTTGGCATCCAACCACTTTTTATATTTACTCAACACAAAGAAAGATTTTTCTCTAATATGTGTCACTTCTTTGTCTCCCCAATTAATGGGTGTGAGAGGTTGGAATTGAAGGGTGTCTATATAGACTTTGTCAATCATTTCAGAACCAACATCTTCTATGTCTTTTGTGTCCCATGCTAATTCATAGTCTTCCATTTTCTGAATAATCAGCCTAGACTAATCCATTTTTCTTACTTCAAAATCATTCTCACAATTAGCCCAATAATCTTCAAGATGTGGATGATGAAAATATTTCAACCCCAAATACAAGTTATTTTTTTTCATAATTTTTACTATCGAATGGATATCTCATGTTGTAGTAATGCATAGTAATCTTAACAAGAGATCTTTCTACATTTTGAGCTTATACTAAAGATGGACATGTATAGTAAGATAGACCCAGAGGACATGGATACCCTATTTTCTTCATATCCCTGCATTTCTTATTTACATATTCCATTTGTCTGCACAATTTGATTAGAACCAAATGATCACTTGGGTACCTAGGAAACATATAAGGGTATTCATCAAAGCCACCAATCCTAATATATGAGAACTTTGGGAACTGAATAAAATGACTACCAAATTGACAAATTAAAATGGTTGCTTCTGGGGAAATTCTCAAGCCTACATTCCCATCTAGCTCCCTCACTGTGAGCATTGTAAAGCGTCATTAACCCTTTGAGAAAACTTGTTGTTATTCCCTTGTTGTAATTATGGATAGAAATCATATATCTTAGTGGTATCATCAAATACTCCCACCTCTTGCAGTCCTAGCCATGGATGCATGCTTGCAATGGCATAGAATAAATAAGAAGTCATGTGAAACTCTTGAGTAGTTTGAGATTTTACTAACTGTCCATGAAGGTTATCACTAATAAACTTTCCTCGGTCAACATACTGATAATTCCAATCGATAACAATAATGAACTGACATGTATCTAATACTCAAAAGTGTTAGTTTCTTTACCCCCCATAACTTTGTGTAGTGGAGTAATAATGTTTGATATATCTTCATTGAAATGTGACCTCATCAGGTTCTTAAGCAGTTTCAACTTCCCTTTCCTAGGCACTTTGAACCAATACCTAGCAATGTTATTAAGGAATAGATCCTTTTTCTACGTGAAGTATTGATTGAATTTCTCTATGTTCATATTGATGTATTCATCTCCAGTTGGAAGTCTAAATGTGGTGCTTAGAGAAGGCCCATCCAATCTTGCTATTGTTATATCATCTGCAGACTTAACTTCTCTACTCTCTGGTTTATAATGTCTTACATATGCTAGTACCATGTCTGTACATTGTACTAAGGTTGGGAAACCTCCTTCATGTGCCAATCCACTTTGAAAGGTAGATTTAGCCATGTCGGATCTAGGATTTTAGGACATCCTTTGCCAAAATTCCTCTAAATCAATATGCCCTAATTTACTATCTTTGATGTTAGATAAGGAGTTGTGCAAAATAGACTCCCACTCATACCCTTGGTAAGAATATTTCATTTTGTATGTTTGGATTTGATCGAGTTAGACAAATTAGGGTTGGAATGGCTGAATTTAGGCAAAAAGAGCACAATCTTTGGAGAGCTTAAGGTAGAATAACTAAATTTTTTGATCTATTATAAAACCAATGATTTAAATAATATGGAGTGAAGAAGCATACCAATGTATGAAAAGGATGATTTACCTCAAAGCTTAACATGAAGGAATGCAAAGAAGGAAGGAAAGCGATTATAGTAGTTGTAGGGTCGCCATAACTGAGTGTGCAGGGCTTCTTTCTCATGCAAGAATGTAATGTCCCGTTCTAGAATTTCCTTATTTTTCCTTAAATAAATAACCCTAGATTACAATAATAGTTGCATAATTAATTACAAATATTAATTTATCAAAAATTGTAAATTTGATTATAATATTTAGATTTAAAGCTTATGATGTATCTCTAAAAATATAAACCTTATCCTTTATGCTATGTTGTACTTCTTATTTTAATTTGTAGTGATTTCTCTTGGTATGAATGTCTTTGAAATGCTTCTAATTTATACCTATGTTAGGGGTTTTCATCCACTAACTTGATAAGAGAAGTTAAGGGTTTTCATCCTTAAATCTCTACACCTTTAAGGGGTTTCATCCTCTTTGACTAAATCCTTATCTTGTATTCCATAAGAAAAATAGATATTATGTCTTCATGATTGATATATTTGATTTATTGATATATTCTTCTCCTTGAATGATCCCCTTTTTATACCTCATCTCTTCATAAGACACAACTCTTCATAATGCCCCTTAACTTTTCCTAAAACTAAACTTTAATTATAATTTGTAATATAATTTAATTCTCCCTTATGTGGCACTAATCAAATAGTGTGAACTCCTTGATGCATATTAGTTTCATATGCCATATTCATTTGGTGTGGCTTATATATTATGATGTATGGTTGTGTCTAGATCCTCTGTATATTATGGTCAACTAGACCTCCTTGACCTAAGTACTGAACTAATCTAGCACTCGTTCATATTTGAATGTGTCTAGATGAGTGTATTCAATGGTTTTATATTACATAATCTAACCCTAAGAATGTTATAGACTAATTTTATATCATATGATAGTCCCACAATCTTTGTTTGACTACATTTATTAATAACATCAACTTTTTATCTCTTCTGATTGCACAACGAATCCTTGGTGCATGAAATTTTGCTTTGATTAGTTTTGGAAAGTAATTATGGACCAGGTGGTGGTTATAAAGGATATAGAACTTTTGACAGTTGATAACACATATCCAAAGTCCATATATTAATCTCTACTTTTGATAGATTTAAGTGGCAATATTACTTTAGTTATAATGCAGTGACCAATCCTCAAATGATTCCTCAGAAGGTAACTCATGTGATGACAATATTAAATTAAAATTAATATTTTATTTTGTCCTAGCAGAGGGGACATGACAAAGAATTCAAGTGTCCTTTCAAATCTTTGGTGAAAGTCTTTATATAACCCAAATTTTTCACTTTTATTCTTTGTCAAAGTTTCCCAATGGCTTGGAATTTTAGGAGTACATCCATGTTTCCATTCTCTTCCTTTTATTTAAGTGTCAGAGTCATAGCAGGAACCTAGAGCTTTGTCAAAGGTTCCTTAGGTTCTTGGAACCTATGAACTCTCTGACAACTTCATTTTGTTCTTTTCCTTTGTATCAGGATGATAAACTATTATTTGAACCATCACATATCTGACAAGTTCCTAAGTGTTGAAAGTTCGCCGATAACTTGGAACTTTATGATAACTTGAAGAGCTAGGAACTTTTTGGGACTTAAGCCAAGTCAGGAACTTGATGACAATATGGAACCTTGTCAAAGGTTCCTTAGGTTCTAGGAACCTAAGAAATCTTTGACAACTTCATTTTGTTCTTCATATTTATGTCAATAATGATATATAAATGCTCTTCGAGCCAATGGACCTCCTCAATGAATGCATAAACATCAGGAACCTCAAAGTAGAAGGGAACTTTACAACAAATTTTGGAGTATTAAGTAGTGTTGGGAACCTAGCAATGATTGGGAACCTTATCGAGGGGTTCCTTAGGTTCCCAGTACCATTTACATTCTCAGCACCTTGTAAAGTGTTAACATCTTTGTATAAAGTATTGAGATTGGAGATAAGGAAGGTTTCTATTACTTTAGGAACCTTCAATAAAGTTCTTGGTGCATGTAAAAGCTCTGAGAAGTTCCCAATCAGGGTTAAAGCTCTGACAAAAGAAAAAAGACTTAGGAAATCACTTTGAACTTTATAGCCTAGAAGACTTGAAACTTGAAGATTGAAACATAAAACAATAGTGAAAGGAACAATTGTATGACACAGAGCGTGAGAAATGAAAAAAATGAGACTAATCAAATTTAGGGTAACACTTCTCCAACATTTGTTAGCATAGGCCACTCCACAATTTCCCTAGCTTTCTCTAGATCCATTTTCAAACCTTCAACTAAGATTAAAAAATTTAAGTATACTAATTCCTTCTTCATGAAGCTACACTTCATCACATTGATCAGAAAATTTTATTTCCTCAACCACTGTAATACTAATCTAATGTGTTCTAGATGTTCTTCCTTAGTCTTGCTAAAAATCAAAATGTCATCCAAATAAATAATCATAAGCTTATCAAAGAATTGCTTCAAAACTTCATTCATCAACCTCATAAATATGCTTGGTGCATTCGCTAACCCAAAAGGAATGACCAACCATTCATATAGTCCTTCATTCATCTTAAATGTTGTCTTATATTCATCTCCCTCCCTTATTCTAATATGACGATAATGACTCTTCAAATCAATATTTGTAAAATATTTTTCTCCACTCAAATAGTCCATTATGTCATCCATCCTTGGCAATGGAAATCTATACTTAATTGTGATCTTATGTATTGATCAAGGATTGAGTCTGTACACATCCTTTGCTCACTATCCTTCTTGGGTGCTAGTACTATGGGTATTGTACATGGGCTTAAACTTTTTTCTAATCAACCCTTTTCTAACAAACTCCTACACTTGTCGGTTTATATCCTCATTTTTTCTTGATGTCATCCTATGCATTGCCTAATTTAAAAAACATGCACCTATAATTATATCCATATGGTAACCAATACTTCTTACTAGTGATAATCCACCTAGCATATTATCTGATATGATGTCCTTGTATTCTTTCAATAGTCTTGAAACTTCCTCTTATAGTATCTCTTGTTTATCTATGGTGGTACCTATTGTGTCTATGGTGCCACATACTTTAGGAATAAATGAAAAACAAATATTTTCATGTTTCAAGCCATCTAAGAAATTCCTTCCATCCACTAAGCAAATTTTGGCACTTCTACAAATTTGTCCTTCTCTTTCCTTCAATGGGATCAACTAGTGCTTTTTACCATTAATTGTTAGACTATAAGTATTCACCCTCCCATCATGCACTTACATACACTTATGTCAAATTTCTATTGTCTTCACAATAGAAAGTGACACACATCAATTGGCATTATATAACACAAAACTTCATCATGGTATGTACCTATCTTGAGTTTGACCCAACATTGTTCTTTTACTAACACTCTATGTTATTTCTATAACCAAGCGATCCTATATGGTTTAGGATGTCCTATCCTTTCTAACTTTATCTTTTTATCCATTTCCTTAAGACACCAAATTATCCATACTACCACTATCTATAACAAATTTATGAAACTTACCTCTTGATTTGCATATTATTCTAAGAAAATATTTCCTCTATTTGGTTCTTCTTCATAATCATGTTTCAATAGAGCTCTTCTTGTAGCAAGTGACTCACCTTTCTCTAGATCATCCTTAGAGCTATTTGATCTCTTAGTCTCCTCATCTACATATGCAACTCTCACTTTCCTTTTTAGCCTCTTGTTAGGCTTCCTTGACTTTGATGGAATTCAAGGTTTTAAAGTCCTTCTTCTCACATCTAAAACATGTTCCTCTAAGGGAGATCCCATCACCTCCTCCATATATTCCCCTACCCCCTTGATAACCATTAGTTATATTGTTACAATAAGAATTTATGTCATCTATATCCTTGCAATATGGATTACTTCCTTCCTCATTGTTGCAATGGGGGTTACTATCTCCTCCTTCCTTGCAGTATGGGATACTACCCTAAGGATCCTCTACATATGACCTCCTATCACTGTAATGGGGTCTATCTTCCTAAAACCTTCCCTCTCTACCTCTCCATCAGTTTTTTCATTCTCCAAATCTTTTTCTCAATTTATTTTATGTGGTTATGGTCATCTGATATGCTCCCTCTATTGTCTAGATATTCAACATACTCAACTCTTCATGTATTGATTCTCTTAAACCATTCATTTATCTAGTGACTTTCCCTGCTCCCTCATTAAGGTGTCCTAAATGAATTTTTAGTCTATAGCATTCTTTAGTATATCCTTCATAGCCATATTAATTTGCTTCAAATTATGTATTTCCTTAAGTAACTCTAATTGATAATTTACAAGAATGAACTTAGATTTGATTTTATTTAGGTCATTTTATCCCATTTCCAAACACTAGGTTTACCTTTTCTATTTCTTTCTAGTTTAAATTCTTCTACCAAATGGTGGCATGGCCCTTCAACTTAGTCTTAACAAATTTTAATCTATCTTAGCCATCAATATCTTCATACTCAAAATATTTTAAATCAATTAGCCAATCTATCAATTCTTCATGATTTAAAATATTAGAATAATTGGGAACATCTACTCTAGTTTTCTTACCAATACTTGATATAGTTTTTAACAATCTTTCTTCCTTATGTTCCTCTTCTCTTTCACTCTACTCAACTAGTATATCAATTCTTTAGGATTTAAACTACTAGAATAATTGGGAACATCTACTCTAGTTTTCTTACCAATGCTTGATATAGCTTTCAACATTCTTTCTTCTATGTCTTCCTCTTCACTTTCACTCTACTCAATAGGGCTTGCTTCTTGTTCTTCATTTCTTTCATCATTTCTAGGGTTAGGGTTTCTTCTATGGTCATCTATGAAAGCGTCCATCTAGATCTTCATGGATTTCACCCTTTTGAGCATCTCCTCCATCCTACTAGTGACATTAACAATACCATTTTATCTCCATGGAAACAATTTGGATTTGGTGTAAACTACCTCAGGTTAGCAGTCTATTCATAATCACTACCTCACATTCAGCACTTTGTTTACAAGTTTCCTATGGACTACCTTAGTCTGGTAACTTGTTTACAACTAGTAAGTTCACAAGGATCTTCTACCCAATAATTTCTTGCTAGAAGATGCCCTTATTTAATTCTTGCAAAGTACAAAAACACAATGCACCTATGCTTCTTAAATTACCAAACTTGTATCATGATTCATGAATACCAAATTCAATCTAAAAGAATATTCTAACTAGCTCTCCCTCCTTAGGATTCCAAACCTTTACTATGATACCATCTAATGTAGTCATGGTTGGAGGGTCCAATGAAGGATTATCCATTCATGCAACCAAATGAACAGTCATAGAACAAGCTCAATGGAACAATAAATAATAAGTTATCTATTCATTCATAGTCATAATATAATTACAATATGTTGCAATGGCCTTCTGACATACTAGACCTCAACCTTTTTTACAATGGGTAAATTACAAGATTTGAAAGAAATCGCAATACAACACCATGAAAAGTGATATGATTTGTGGTAACATCCTATGATGGGAATGCAAATGAAAACTTGTATACAAAATAAACAAGTAAAAAAATTGTTGATGCAAGATTGCTCTTACACCCTAGGATGCTCCTACATCAAAAACCCTATGCACAAAACACAAACACATAGACAACAAATACAACATGCATGTAATCAAATGACTTGTTAGTCAAAAAAAAAAATTGGGTGATGCAAGGTTACATGACCCCTAAGATAATTCTACATTAGAAACCTTAGGATTTGATCCAATAATTTTGAAACAAAGATCAAAGACAACAAGCAACCATGCAAGATGTCAATTTCTCACTACTTTCAAATGCTAATGTAAGTTGGTGATGGAATGAAGTGCTATGATGCTCCTTGAATGTTTATGTGAATTAGATTTAGAGCTTGTAGATGCCTAAAAGTGAATAAGGGTTTTTCCTTAAATACTACTTTAAAGGTTTTTAGCTTCAAATTGACACATAAGGGTTTGTCCTTAAATACAACACTCTAGCAATACTACTTTAAAGGTTACCACAAATAGTAGGAAGTGGATGGCTTGGGCCCAATTAGAAATTTCAATTTTAGAAGTTGAGGGATCAATTTTATGAGGCATTCAAACTAGGTTAATTTTGTGTCACAAAATCAAACTAAGTAGGGAAATGAATCAAACTAAGGATAATAACTAGTCTCTAAGAATATGTATAGATGAAATTAAGTTAGGTTTAGATATTATGCCAACTTTTTATGTAAAGCACACCACTTATACACTAGTCACTACATCATTATGCCAAGAGATATTATACAGTTACATAAAGGACTCTCATGTGTTACCATGTACATAAAACAAAACATAACTCACCTATATATATGTTTAAATTATAAAAAGTGTTGGAAGTTTTTTTATCAAATCTTATCCATCGAGAGGCTTTCCCTTTTATTGCTTCTCCAAATAACACTCGGCATATCTTTACTCTAGCACATGTGAGTTCCACTGCTAAGTGCAATTTTAGAAAATCCAGCTTGAATGCTTCGCCAAGGCTCTTATCTTTAAACATTTTTTATTTTTTATTAGTTCCTGCCGCAGGCAGGTTACTATTGTATCCGCTAGATTTATTAGTTCCTGCTGCTTCTGACCAATGGCAATAAAGAATTAAATTTTTAGCATGATTATTCTATAGTTGAGATTTAATTTTTATTTAAACTGAATATATAAATACTATTTTTCTTTTTTGTTATTGGTTTATATTAGTAACAGTAAGGAGTAAAATTATTTTTGTTTTAAAATAATCTAAAAAATATTTAATTCAAGGGAGAGCTACGTATATTTAATTCATTTATACTTTAATAATATTTTTAGTACTGTGTCATACGAAATTGTCTATGCTTTAATAGCTATTAATAACTATTAATAATATTTATTAGTTCTATTTATTAGTTCTTGCGATAAGTGACAAAGAGCTATGTTGGCATATCTGTCAGAAATCTTTTTAATAAATGCATATAGGGTAGATTCAATGCATATAATGAAAAATAAACTTTGGTTTTGTTCTATAATACTACTACTGTCTAAATCTAGCTCTGCGCTATATCACAAGGCTGGAGGTTTCAATTTGGTAAGTTTTTGATTATGCTGTGCATGTTTTATCTAAACTAATCTGTGTAAGCAGTTGAAATTAGGGTTCTTAAGTTTTGCGGTTATTGTATACTTGTAGTTTGGAGGCTGTTTTCCTAGGGATACCTGATATACTTGTAAATGCTTGAGAAAAAAATTGTAAATGCTTGAAGAAAAATTGCACTTCCTTTCAGTTTAAATGCTAATGTCTAGGAGTATCACAGGAGTCAATTCAAACATACATGCCTGAACAAAACGCTACTAGAATCATATAACTATCTAGTGAACTCACAAGTTAGTCACAGCCTGCCTAACTTGAAACTCATTTACAGTGGTGAATATTTAAAAAAAAACTTACTCTATTTCATAAGCATTTTAGACTACCAGTAATTTTTCCTTGCTTCTTTTTTAGCTTTGTAGTTCATTGAAAATAGCTAAGTGTTGAGTATGTTTTTTGATACGTTTTGTAAGCTTCTTGAATTCGCCAGTGTATAATCCCAGTGGATTTACAGAGTTATAAAGGGACTCAATTACTCCAATGGTTCCTGCCATTGGCTGCCAAGCAACGATTCATAAATTAAAATCAACCTCAGGAAAAAAATGAAAGAAGCAGAATTAAGGGGAAGATGCCCAATTATCCTCGTCCTTCATCATATACAAAACCCTAACACTGAGAATGATTAATCGAGCGCTATTTCAATGGCAAAAAAAGTCAGTATTAGCTATGTAAAAAAACAAAATCCTAAAAACTTAACAGAAAAGTAGATTTCCCCGCAGCACTTCTTCATCAAATGTCAGCTCTCCGTCAAGTGCTCAACTCCTTTAACCTTCATAAGCTGCTGCCATAGGAGAGCACAACTTAAGAGCACATACATCTGGTAGCTGTGCTCGCCAATTTTCTGGGTCAAAAGAAATGTTCTTGCTTTGGCTTGTCTCCTCCGGCTACCAAAAAGATCTCTTTAAATTTAGAATTAGATTTGATGTACCAGCGTAACTTTAGGTGTAATGATGGAGATTTTATTCTGATCCTGCATCTGTGAATTGAATGACGAAAAATAAGCATCTTCTGTTCGCCTGCTCAAGACATCGATACCTGTATCTTTGTAATTCGATATTATAGAAAACTGCAAATTAAAAAACTTAAAAAAATTTAAAAACTAGCTTTCTCATTTTCCATCCAGAAGACTTCACACAACAACTCAAGTTTCTAATTTTTGAAACCTGGATCCATCAATAATTTGCTCACTCCGAGTTCAACATTTAGTAGAAAACGGATGTTTCATTTCTTGGATCCTAGAATTCTGTTGGGAGGCCATAGAGCCATATCCATACTTCTGTGATTGTACAAGAAAAGTTGTAGCTGCTACGCCTGCACCCAAAAAAATGTGACTGTAGAAAGCCCTCGCCATGATTCATAGCCATGAATTAAAAAAGCTGCTTTTATTTATTATCTTTGACATTCGTAGGGTCTCCAAGAGGACACATGTCTTGATGAACCTGTTGGGCTACAACTGTGCACCTTTGAGACAGGTGGCAAAGAATGGTTAAACTATTCAAGCTAAATTCTCCTTCGCCGATCCTTACCTCTCTCCGATGAGCCTTCCATCGGCAGGACCATCGAAATGTCCCACCAACAAAAACATCTGCTCTCCTATCGGCAAGAAGAAGCCTATCGGCAACCACCTTAACACTCCCGCCGATATCAATCTCACACCGATGTGTGACTTCGATTATGTGCCTATCAGCAGGATAAATAAGAAATCTCACTGAAATGTTCCATGCACCCTTCCATCGGCAACACAAGTCTCATCGGCAACCCCCCAAAATGTTATGCCGACGCCTTTGTTCACGCCGATGAACCTTCACTCTTCTCTCCTTCGGCGAGACATCTAGCTATCGGCGACCCTTCAGTTTGACACTTCGATTCCTGTCACTCCGATATCAACCCATCGGCCAGACTTCTCTCCACTCTCACCAACGATAGAACCATCGGTGAGACTTTCGTTATCGGACCTTGACAATTTTGTTTCACCGATGCCCTCACTCTCACCGAGTCTTCGGCCAAGACTACTATCAGTGAGACTTTCACCATTGGAAGAACCTAATTTTGGCACGCCGATATCAATCCTTACGCCGATGCCTTCTCCGTCGGTGACACAGATGGAACTCAATACTCTTGCCGATATGCATTCTCTTTGTCTTGCTCCTCGCTGAGACTCTCTCCATCGCTCTGATTTTCCAATCCAGCAAGTTCCCCAAAAAAGAAAACAAAACTCTTAAATTTAACTGCGGTTGTTACTTTCACAAATCTTTACGCATTTCAAAGCAAGAAGCTTATGGCTTAAAATTTACCTTGAGATGAACCTCTCCAAACGGCTCTCTGCTTTGAACAAGCATGAGCATGTTTGGGCTTCTTCATGATCTTTAAAGACTCCTCTCCAATAACGCGAACGCCTTTCTCCATCTCTTGACTGACGACAATCTTATCCCAGCCATGTATTTTGTAATAGGACAAAACACCATCCTGCAGAACAAACCAATGGGATTTTCATCCACAGTAAATCGATGGCTCCACATCCAAGGTTTACTGTTCTTCCGCATGCTTCATATAACAGAGATTTGAATAGAGCTGCGAAACAAAACCCTCAAAATGTTAAATGATGGAAAAGAGGGTCTAGCAAAATTTACAAATCTTTATCCAAATTAAGAGAGTTTTGATTGCAAAGTGACAAGTTCAAATCTCTCCTAGATATGCTGATTGTTGGAAAGGAAATTTAGAGTTGGAGAATTATAGAGTCCTACAAACCAATAATAGAGAGAATTTTGTTGTTTTGAAATGATCTTAAAAAGGGTAAATAAATTTTAGGGGTAGATGAGCAGTCCATAAGTATAGCTTAAGACAAGCAAGATATCACTAAATTTAAGATATTGTCAGCTCAAATAAGCTAGCCAAGCTTTCATTAGTCTAAAACCCTAAGTACAAATTGTCAGCTGGTATAAGCTTAACCAGGTTTTCATTGTAGTTAAATACTTCTGTGTGTAAGTTTATATAAAACCCTAAGGAATTAAGACGTTGATTGTTAATAACATTTTTGAATACTAATAATACTTATAATCAAATAGTAATAGTAGAATATTACCTAGAAACCATCTAAAACTATAATATATATAATTTAATTATATTCAAAATAATTCTCATATTAATATAATACATAAAATTAAAATTATATAAATTGAATATCAATATAATATAATTATTATAATATAACAAATTAAGCTAGATAGGGTTATGTTTGAGATTAGAATTAGGATTAGTGTCAGTGTCACAAAGAAGGTTAGATACATTACTATAAATGGTGAATAATACAAATAATCAATAATTATCACAATTAAGTCATTATAATTTCTACAATTTAGCTGAACTAAAACCAACAACTAATAGTAAATACTAAAGAGATGTACTAAGTACAAAATGTAGCTACCATTTATTTTTTTAAATTACAACTTAAATTTCAAAAGATAAGTATACGTCTTAATCACAGTAACTGTATATACCCATTGCTATTCATGTAATGCACAATTATAAATTATAAACTAATTGATATAAATATATTGGTCATAATTTATAATATATTATTGTTACAAAATATAATAATATATTATAATTGTGTATATAATCCTAATTAGTATATGCTTCGATTTACTAAATCATTAAAAAAAAATTTCAGCTTTGGGATTTTACCAAATGAATTTAATACTCTATTCACATTGGTCAACTAGCTTATTAAATTTAAAGTTAGTCAAATAAATCTTAATAATAATTTTACAATTAATTCATATTTAAATCTTAGGACAAAGGATAAACATATTAACTAGCAATCTATAAAACATTATAAAAAGATTTCCAAATAGCAATAATTATCAAAAAAAGTCCAAAGAATAAAATGCAACAGAGGTTTAACAATGATCCTGTACTTCCAAGAACCAAAAGAAACTATAGAAACAATCCACCAAATAATCTATAACATTTATCTTCCTACAATCTAGCTCACAAGGTTTCTTTGGCACCACAACAATGGCCTAGGCCTTGATTTGATTAATAGTCTCAAACCCTATAGTAGAAGAAAAAAAGAAGCAAACTAAAGGGTCACTACCACGCATAAAAACACCAATCCTAACTACATTTGGATTGTCCCAAGGAAAAAACACAAATATTAATTTGTGATTTCCAAATAGCAATTATTCCTAATAAAGTGTAGAGAATAGAATTCAACACATGTTTAACACTAATCTTCCACTTGCAAGAACAAACCAAATAGTAGAAACAATCCACCAAACAAACTGCAACATTCCATTCTATAGGAATATGAACAGAAGACATGGAATCAAAGTTTCACAAAACATGAATAATCTGCTACATAGGTGATGCCATTCTTAACAAGACTCATGCAACTTTCCATCATTTAGAAAAGACAACAAAATCATCGAATCTGGATGTGACATATTATCTTCTTCCAATGTAGCTCACAAATTTTGTTTGGGGCCACAATGATGCCCTGGGCTTCTATCTGATTGTCGATACCAAATCCCATAGTAGAACGAAAAAGAAGCAAAGTAAGTTGTCACTACCACACCTAACACCACTAATCCTAACTACATTTTGACTGATCCACGAAAAAAAACATCAATATTAATTTTGCAAAAACTCAACAAGGGAGCAGATCATTTACCTACTTTGTTTGAAGCTCAGCTAAACATCTGATCCTAGGGTCAAAATGATTTATTTGCACAAATCAATATCTTAAAATACCAAGACATAACAACGATTCACAAAAGTGGGCAATGTATTTGTTTGACCAAATGGTATGAGCAAGAAGTCAAAGGGTCTGGCTTGGTTACTATTAAATATCCTGAATCTTCTCTGATTGCATGCTCTATACTCGATATGCATTCTCATGGTATCATCTTCTCCCTTATCAACAATTGCTGATGGAATAAATGGACTAGAAAGTTGATGGGGACTATTTAAACAACTCCTTAGGCACTTTCTCCCGTCTATATGCCCTCAAATAGTAATAACATAAGCTTATAGCACGCTTGGATCATGGTTCCCACAAATATGTCATGTTGAAAGATTCCATGCAGTTCTAACCCTGGAAAAATGCTTTTGAAATCCACACTTGACTAATTCAAGAGCATTTGGATATCAGAATGATGCCTATATTTCTTAGTAAGAACTAAGATAGTGTGCATGTACAGCATCGCCAATGATCTTGTACCTTGTGAGAAGCCTTCTTGCATTTAAGTACTTTCAATGATTTGTCATAGATTCTTATAAGCATGTTGTCCTTTCCTTCAAATATAAGGTTTATCTCAAAACATTGCTGATTCTTTGTAGGTGCACCGATGCAATGAGCCATTAGACACTATAGTGTTTTAGATCTGTTCTTTTATGATCCTCTAATTTTTTAGAGCAAGAGCCAAAATTGTGCATTTGCATGCAGCAAAAATTTCAAGGGACATTGTAACAAGTGATTGGTAACTTATACAAATCGGGTGGATGCAATTGTAAAAAGTTCAAAATAGTTGTCAACATTGTTGTTATTGCAATTTATATAATTGTCTAGAAGACAAAAAAGATTGTTGCATCTATTAATGATGACTTCCTGTTACCGTAATTTATGATTCTATTCATTTAACTGGTGATAAATTATCCTTCTTGTTCATATTTGTCAACAAAATTGTACACTTTTGCATATTGTTTATATGTTATCTATTGTTCTTTTTGTACTTCTTTGGTCCTGGTTAACTATTCCTGAATATAGGTGCAAATTGATAGAACAATAGTAAGTTGTGAAAAGTTCTTGTTACAGTTTTACATTTTTGTCTCAGCATGTCTAGAAAATCAATTAGGTTCATTTAATTTTTAAATGTTTATTTGCAATTTGAAATAAGCAAAAACATAAACAAAGTGGATTTCAAAGTTCTACGTCAACATTGCTTTTACAACACAATTACTTCTTATTTCAATTTCTAAAATGCCTATTGTTGTTATGAATAATTAAAGCTGACTAACAAATGATAATGGCCATCTTACAGGTCCACCATTTTTTCAGTGTTTTGAGTATCAACAACCTTGCCCTTATTTAAAAAAAATGAAAAGAGCAAGAGTATCAATAGATGAAAAACAAAAACAGATCATAGATGTAGAAAATTACAAATTAACAATACAAAATCAAATTTCAAATATCGATTATGCATTGAGAAATGAGGGATTGCATAGAACAAACACATTTAAATACAATGTAGGGGATTACTTATTTGACTCACTAGAACTTCTACTTCATTATCAATACACATCGATTCAATTACGCAATGGGACTATTGACTATTTCTTGGATTGCCTCACACAAGGTCATGCAGAAGCAATAGCCTCATATAATTATGAATTGGATAGTCAAACATTACATGAATTGCATAATATAGAAGTGTCGAAGAATACTTGCATAGAATGCGTGTTTCTGCAGTGCCAACTACAAATAACAATGAAGTTGGACTATGGGGGGACATATTTTGCATTCGCTGGCTATCCAAGTGGCTAGACATACAAATATGTGTTTGGTCAATGACATCAGGTAAAAAATACCTGCATTTCAACCAATCATCTCATCGACAATCGTACTCTCTCTTATTTCATGATGCAAATCCCCTTCATGGACATTTTGGACCACTTATACCCTATCAAGCACAAGCAATCAATACCGAATCAAATATCACATTTAGGAAATTAAAGTAATTTCTAAGGACTAATCAACAACATCATCTTGGTATTTCTATAAAAAAACAAAAGATAACAAATGATAACACGACCTCGCTTCACAAAATCAAACAAAAAATACGTGCTAATCAAAATATAGAAAATGCAAGCAACAAAAGCAAATGCACACCATCACCAATAGAACTATTCCAAAAGAAAATTCAAGACACACCAAAGCATGTTTGTACAGTTTGTCAAACTTTGCATTTCAGAAAGGACATTATGGCTTTCAAAGACAAAGAAAAGCAAACATATTATAAACTAACAAATCAAAATCACAATGTATTGACAAACTCTATTTGTTACATATGTCATAAAACATTGAAGCAATTGAAGCTTCCTAAGTATGCAACACCACAACATATTCGAATGAATAAACCTTTACAATATGTCAAAATGCTTTCACAATTGGAAGAACGCCTTGTTTCACTAAGAATTGCATTTGCACAGATTTGGGAATTAGGATACAAAAGACCCCAAATAGGGTTGACTAGATCCATTATCAATGTTCCAGTCAAAATGAACATTATACAAAATGCATTACCACGATCTACCAATGAAACATTAACAATAGCAGTTGCGCTTAAAAGACGACTACAATATAAAAATGCATATCAAAAGGGAATGGTATGATCAACTATTATAATGAAAGCTTTGACCCAACTAAGCAAGACAACACTGTACAGAATAGAAAATGTTCATCTTAATAACAAGTGGAAAGAATTTCTTGAAATCAATGATGAAAGTGACATAGAAAATCAACTTTGTACAAGTGAAACTGACTCAGAGTCTGATACAAATGACCAAAATCCTTGTGAGACCTTAGTACATGGATTCACAGAATCTAAATGTATCCATGAAATGCAAGACAAAATTATAGAAGTTGCACCAGCAGAAAATCATTATCCTATTGGAATATTTAAAGACAACTATGCTGAAGAAATGAATTTCCCTACGCTTTTCTTTGGAAACCCTCATTATGATGACATTGTCAAGAATTTCTCATATCAAAAAATTGCACGATGGGAGCTACTCCATTCAAATAGACAATTTGCATATCATACACAAACCTATTCTTTAAAACTATCAAGATATTGATACATCAAGTTCTATCTACAATGTGGATAAGAATCCGTAAAGGGCAGTTAAAAGGTAGAAAGTTAATAGCAAAAGATGTCAAATGCAAACCCAACCTAGAGAAAATACTCAAATCAGACATTGGATATTTGATTTCAAAACAATAAGAATATCTCCAGATTATTTACATCAATTGAAAAAAAATGTCTTTGCAATGATCCGACAACTTGGACCACCTACATTTTTCCTTACATTTACCAGTGCTGAGCAATCTTGGGAACACCTTTCAAAAACACTTGAAGAGTTGCATAATACATTTCATGCATCTTTAGAACAAGAATATGACAAAAAACAAGAAAATAATATTTTCTATCACATCAAGAAAGATCCTGTGACATGTGTACGCTATTACAGACATAGAATTAATGCACTGAAACAATTGATATTCACATATAGCTCTTTCTTTGGAGAAGTCTTGGATTATTTCTCTGTAACTGAATTCCAAAATCGTGGCAATGAACATGACCACTTTCTTCTATGGATTAGAAATGCTCTAGTATACGGAAAAGATAGTATTGCTAATATTGAACAATTTGTCGACAAGTACATCACTTGTAACACTGATAACCTGCCTCCTGAGATAGCTACTCTACACAAGCACCACCATACAAAACAATGTCGAAAATCAAAACAGCATTATTGTATATACAATTTTCCATTTCCACCAATGAAAAAAACTATGGTTCTTGAACCCTTGAAGGAGAGTAATGAGGTCATAATTTCAATCGCAAAAAAAATCTTCTCGATGTTAGAACAGTGTAGTAATGAACAATCATACTCCTTTCAAATGTTTTTAGAAGACATCAATTTGAATGAAGATGATTACATCACAGCTATTAAATCAACAATACGTAGACCTACAATTTTCTTAAAACGAAACCCTTCACAAATATGGAACAACAGTTTTTCAAAAAAAATACCTGAGATATGGAAAGCAAATACAGATGCACAATTTGTGCTTAATGCATATGCTGCAGCAATGTATTGTAGCTCTTATATGACAAAAGTTGATAAAACAATGACAAATGCATTTAAAAGAATTCGCAAAGACCATCAACAAAACAATATTGATGCTATTAAAATGATAACTCAACTTGGAAATGCATTACTCAACCTCCAACAAATGTCTTCGCAGCAAGCTGCCCACATTGTCCTATCGCTTCCACTAAACCACAGCTCAAGAAAATGCATATTCATTGATACAAGAGCTGACGGCGACCGAACTTTTGTTCTAAAGTCTATAAAACAATTAAACAATGAACCAGATGAATCAGAAAACATAGTGTGCAAGTCTCTAATAGATTACTACTTGGCATGACCTAAAACAATTATGCATATTTGCCTTGCACAATTTGTATCCGAATATAGAAAAGATGGCAACCCAATGCATCGAAAAGCTAAACCAAACATTATACGTTTTATGAATTTCAACAAACACGCTAATTTGGAAAATTATTGTAGAGAACAATTGCTACTTTACGTACCCTTTACAATAAATGAAAAAACATTGAAACATGATTTTGATTCATGGCATAATGCTTATTCACATCATGAAAACACAATTAATGCTAACCGTATCAAATACAATTACAACATAAACTTTCAATGGGTTGATATTGATAAAGCTATTCATGAGATTGATTCTCAAAATGATTACAATCCCAACCAGTCAATCATCTTAAATGAAAATCCATACAAAGATTCATACAACATAGAACAAGATTTTGAAACACTAAAGCATAACAAATCAAAAAGTCATTTTTCTAATGCCTTTGAAATTGGAAAACTTCCACATATCATGGACAATATCGAATACTACAAATTGAGACGCATGTTAAATAATGAACAACAAGCGATTGTAAAAGACATTGTGTTGAAGAAATTAAAAAATGACAAAACTCCACTACACTTGTTCCTAACAGGTGGAGCAGGCACTAGAAAAACATTTACTGCAAAAGCAATATACCAATCCCTTGTTCGCATATATAATAAGTCCATTGATAGTGATCCAGACAAGCCAAAAGGTCTAATAGTTGCTTATACAGGAAAAGCAGCATACAACATAGGTGGAGTAACATTACACTCAGCATTCCACATACCTTTCAACAAATCAGAATTTGTTCCATTAAACAATGAAACATTAGATGCAATGTCAAAGCACTACCAACAATTGCGTGTACTCTTAATAGATGAAATTTCATTGGTTGGTGCAACTTTTTTGTGTTACATTGACAGACGACTAAGAGATATAATGCAAATGCCTACTACACACTTTGGTAATCTTGATACAATTTTTTGTGGTGATTTGTATCAAGCACAGCCTGTCCTTGATTCAGTTGTCTTCGAAAATAAAGCAACCCTAACTGAATTAATGCCATACAACTTTTGGAAAGACAACATAAAATATTACGAACTACAATCAACTATGCGACAAAAAGATGAAAACTTTATTGCAATACTCAATAGAATACGTGTAGGTTCACAGACAAACAATGATATAGAATACTTGAATAACACTTGCTTGCGTTCACCACCCATGGATCCAACATTCCCTTTTCTGTTTTATAGAAGGAAAGATGTTGATGCACATAATCAAAGAATGTTATCAATGGTCGCTGGAGAACTAATTATATTAAATGCAATTGATGAACATAATGAAAATTGTAATCAACTACGTCTATATAATCATACAACTTCTTTACCATCCCAAATACTTTTGAAACCAAATATGCTCGTAGAAATATATGCAGGCAATTATGATACACAAGATGGTCTAGTCAATGGATCAGATGGAACATTTAAAGCACATACCATATCCAATGGCTTCGACATTGTTTGGATCAAATTTAATGACCCAAACATTGGCCACTGTCAAAGTGCAAAATTGGCACAATGCTATACCAATAGTATTGACAAAGAATGGACACCTATACTTCGCATTGCTAGGCCTATACAAAAAATATCGAACAAAAAAAAAATAACTATTAGAAAACAATTTCCAGTTCAGCTAGCTTGTGCTAGAACAATACATAGATCTCAAGGGCTGACAATGCAAGGATTGGCATTCGATCCTATGGGTATAAGCCAACATGGATTAACATACACAGCACTTTCACGAACAAAAACAATCGACACATTATTCTTGTTAAACCCTCTTATCAAACAAAATTTCAAAACTAAAAAAAAAATAGTACTTGAAATGTCTCGTCTGGAATCAGCAGCATGTTGGCAATTTGAAAATGAGCATATCCAACAAAAGACTAGTTCATAGATACTATTGTGTACACTGAATACTCGCAATCTACATCTACATATAGAAGACATCATCAATGACACTGATATAATGGCATCGGATATCTTGTGCCTTCAAGAAACACATATGCAAGTCCCTGATACCAATAATACTTTCAAAGGTTTCAATTGTTACTCATCATACCATATGCAAGGACTAATGTCTTTAACTAACAAAAACATATCAGTGTCTAAAACAATGCAACACTCAACATCAAATACAGAAGCAATAACATTAACAATAATCACCATGAACAATGAAATTAACATATGCAACTTCTATGCCAAACCAAATGCTCCATTTACAGAAATCATAACAATCACTAACCAAGTACTTTCATGTCTTGATGAAAACAAAACCTTGTACCTTGTCGGAGATTTCAACATTGACATGTGTACAGAAAACTACAAAAAAAGTCTACTCATAAATCATATGCAAAATCACAATATGCAATTTCTGATGAACAAATCTCATGCTCTGTCTAGACCATTGATCGATCATCTATGGTCAAATGCACCACCACAAAATTTTTTCATTTGCAAATCAGAAGCATACTAGACTGACCATCTAGCTACTTTTTTAAAGTTTCAGCCCTTTCAAAATACTGAATATTCTTGAATATGTCAACTATTTCTTCTTTGAAAACGTCTAAATCAACAAACATGGAGTTTGTATAGCTTCGTCGTCTCAATACAATTTGATTTTATATGTTGCTTGCAAATTTGTCTTATCCTTTTATTGCATAACACCAATTATCCATATTCTGCTATAACATTAGATCATTAGCATATTGTAATTGTACTTACATAAATCTATGCAAATGACAAATGGATAAAAAAAATACAGCTTCCAATGGACAGTGCCAAAAGACTAGAAGAACATATGGGAACTAGCAACAAACAAGTATTGAAAAGGTAAACAATATTCATCATTTGCATCTGCATTATACCCTATCAAAACTCTATGCTTAAACTAATTTTGTTTTACTACTCGCAGATCAAAAGTAAAGACTTTGAATTCAGTGTCAATTGAAGACTTGAATGCCCATAAAGCAGGCAATGTTTTTGAAGGTGATGTAATTGTCAAGTACAAAGCATTTTTGGATAAAACAAATAAGACACATGATGTGCTTCGTGCAGACCTGACAGATGCAAAAGGTGAAATGACAATTACTCTGAACATAACTACTGATCTTGTTCCTATTTATGAAGACAAAATAGTTCCAGGCTCAGGACTATGCATATGCAATTTCCAAATTGCGCCTAAAACAGATTATGATCGCGGTGACTATGACTGCATATTGATTTTAACCAAGTCATCAACAGTCGAAATCACTCCGTGACTTTGTCTAAACTATAAATTCATACCGAGCACAACCATAAAACAATTGTTGGCAAGTACAGCACCATATGCTACAGGAACTATTGGCGTATTGGTTACAAGAGTCAAAACACAAGTTTCACAATACATTGTAGATGTACAAGATGGAGATTCTGAATTTGACAAAGCACAGGTATGCAAAAAACACAAGCAACTTCACAAAGCCCTTCAAATGTTTCCTTTATAGTTGATCATACTCTGTTTTATGTACTTGCAAATCGAAACTGTTTGCTTGATACTTGATTGTGCTGTATTTTCTGTACTTACAAATCTATGCCTCAATTTGCATCTTAATAGTTGTTTGCAGTCCATTTTATGTTGTCTTTATAGCTATACCAAGTATCATTTCTAATGCTTCAAAGCTTGTAATCTGAAATATGTCCAGTAGAAGCTAATCCTTTCATTGCACAACAATACAAAAGTAACTAGAAGCAACCTGAACCCTTCAAAACATAAGAATTCGGACAAGCCCCCGATGGAAACAAGAATTCATTTGAATACATAAGCCTTTTAAACAATCATATAGTTCCTGTTCAATTGGACTCCCTATGCCCAGATTTGTACCCTTAACATAAATCAGCCCTCTATGTTCCACACCAACAAAAGCTTTGTATTTGTAGATGCTTCAGCTACTGTGCTACTATACATTTGCATTGACTAAGTGGAGCAATTTTTGTTTACTGTTTTCCATAATTAGATATTTGTCTCTTTTTACCATAGTTTAGAGCGGCTTCGTTTGCACGTTGTTTCATAATTTAGAATAATTCTGTCTGTTTATTTTGAAAATCTAGAACAATTTTCAAGTCTAAATCAAAAAGCATTCTTGTTTGTATGTTTTTTTGCAAATTCACAGCAATTGTCTTACATTATATTCAATTTTTTTTTTGGTGGTTTCTTGAAATTTAGAGCTCTTTTATTTGACAATATGTAATGGAGACATTTCATTAGCTTATTTTCTAAATTTAGAGTAATTTCTTAAACCTGTTCTATTACCTAATTTCTAATGCAGTGCTTTTATGTCCTTATATTCAAAATGCACAGTAAATTTTTAAAATCGAGAGCTATTTTTATTGTTAATTATAATCTAGCAATTTGTGGAAAAAACTTTGCACTGCAGATTTGCTTTCCTCACAAACGCTAGTGCAATTATACTAGACCTTAAAAAATCTTGAAGCACAAAAAAACAATACTCCTCTACCTGATATAGGTGTAAATGCTTGCATTATATTTTATTGATAGAAAATGCCTAAAAGCTATTTCAAAGGAGGTAAATTCTATTCCTCTAGATCACCATGTTCTCTGTTCTATCAGTGCATTCTCTAGCATGCATAGAGTTTTAATTAATGCATGTCAAGCAAATACTAAAACAGGTGACATGGGCTATTAGCATATAGTAGAATGAGAGTCTGGAGGGCACTTCCATACATAATACCAGTCCAAATGCCCTGTTCAAACATCCAAATTTCAAATTTAAGATGCATTTAAGTTACTATTCTCTGTTATCAATCACCTCTAAGGCAAGGTGAAATCTGTCCAATCCTAAACAGTTCAATATTCAATGCCTGATAGCTTTCTATGTATTATTCTAAACATTCTGCAATTTCTTCCTCTGTCACAAAATACATCATGCATACCCTGTGTTCTGTTTTTACCTGCTTGAATTTTTTTCCATGTGTCTATTCCTTGTTTACAATTTATTTATTTCCCCATCAATGCCTCATTGAACTTGCTTAGAATACTTATTAATAAAACATTCACTAGAGGTTTCTAATTGTCTGCTTTATATACACTTTTGTTTCTAACTTCCCGCTTTTACACTTGCAGGTGCAAATTCACCAGAGTTTACAGCACCATCTCTTAACAATAGAACAGCAACTAAAAAGGAATCAATTTCCAACAATACTTTTCAAAAACATTGTTAAACGGATGGGTTCCAAAGACAACATGCTCTAGACAAGCCAGTCAACATACATCGATGCATTGAATGACAAAAGAACATTGGATCACCTAAACAATTTGCTGGACTCAACGTTCGAAGTAACTACTCTTGAAATCTCCAATTTTTATCTCTGCACATTTAAAATAATATTAACAAAAAAAATCCTAGTGCAAATAAAATAATACTTCAAAATGTATTGCAGGTGCAGGGAACATTGAAAATAGCCAATGTATTTGCTAGCCCTTTCAATGCATTCTGCTCAAAATGCAACTATAAATTTGATACCTATGGAGCACTTGATAATGAAACTGCCAAATGTGATACATGCAGCGAAGACGTCCCTTATATCTTCTCCCATCATCTCAAAACCATTCTAATCTCTGAGAACAATCAAACCATACATTGTTCCTGCCCTAGCAATATCATTCAGATATTGCTACCAGACCTCCAAAAGATAACCTATCAGCAGTACCTCGAAGATAAGTCAGCAATTATCTTCATGTTGCGAGACTTCTCAAAGAAAGGAAACTTCACGTTGAATAAGAGTAATGTCATTACTAATGCATCCTGTCCTGATGAATAATAACACCATGCCAATATACTAAGGTACATCCATAGTTTTTCTTGTGATTTCTTTGTTATAAATGAAAATTATAACATTCAAATTTAATTTGTGCACCAATACTGTAGTATTACCTCACTATAGCTAGTTTGATACAATAAACTATGCTCACATTCTTCTTCATACTCATCTTGTAGGAAACAAATACAACGCATCATCATAACAAATCTGAATTACATGGCTGTCATCAATCATTTGCTAAAGCATAACAACTCGCATTTTTAGTACATATATCTTGTACACAACAAACTCCTCCATACTCTCCATACTATTTAAATTGCACACCATGTTTTGATTTTTTGTTGTTGCATTCTCATGCAATATATGTTTATGTTTCCTATCCTTTGCAAAAAATAGACTACGTTATGTTTTCTATTTCCTAGCCCTCCTAGCTATTGTATGAGCAGATCTGTACTAAACCTCTGTGGATTACAAACTGTTTAATATTCATATGTTCATGTTGCAATTTTCAACTAGTAATGCAAGTTTATTACACCAGTTCTCATTTTTCCTTATTCCTTAATTAATATACGCCCTACTTTCTGCCTTTATAATCTTGTCCTTGTAATGAGTCTGCAGTCTGTGCAATTTAATATGCTCCTGGGCTATTTTTAATTTTGATGGTTGTTACATTTTCAATAAGCAAAATTTTGTAAATAAAAACTATAAAATTCAAAAAAATAAACAAATAGAATAAAAAATTGAAGCCCCATAATAAATGGTGACAGTAGGATGATAACAAATTAATTCTAAATCTAAACAATCTAAATAAGAAAAACCTGCTGCAGGCTTATCACATTTGAACAGCAACAAAAATCATGGTCAAGTCCACAAAGAATCCTGTTACTTCAAAGATTAACAAGGATATTGGCATACCAATTTACCGAATGAAAAGTGAGGTTCTTTCTCTGTTACAGAATAAGTGCCTTGAGTTTTACTTATTTTCACAATTTCCACCTGTAATTTACTTGGTGAAATTGACAACATAGATTATGTTTGCAGTTTACTGTTTACCATCACATGCATATAATTGTCATATTGGTGTACACTGTATGAATGAACCTCTTGCTTTGTCCTTTCTGGCAACTTTATTTGATGTGTATGTTCATTGATCAAACTGTTACTGTTAAAATTTTAAGGTTTTTACTTTCAGTTGTTCCCTGTATTTGATGATTTTTGTCAGGCTTATTCAACTGGCTTATTAAGATGCATTAATTTCAAATGCTTGATTTAAATTTGAAGTCTTCATATAAGATAGTGAATACTTTCTATTATACTCAGAAATGTTCTTATGAAAGCTAGTTGATATACAGATGGTTTTGTGACAACTAGTTGATCCCACACCATTGATCATATTAAATACACAATATGGGTTCATCACGTCCCAGCATGCACTAATGGGGGTAGCCTTTATGTTCCAATTATCTCTGCATTTTTAAGCACATTGTTCCCACAGATGAGCTGTAGATACATATTGATATAACTTTTGGCAAATGCACAAGCCTTCTCTAAATAAATGCAACAAGGGTTTGAAAAATATTGCTCTGGAAATATTGGAAATTGAGAGAAAAAAGGGAAACTTTAGAAAAAGAAAACAATAGAATAAATATGAAACTACCAATTTTATATGCATTTTGACCTTTGTGATATTGTCCCAAAAACAATTGTAGGTCATCAAAGACAGAAACTGGAAGGAGATAATAGGTATATTCAACTTCCCACCAACTACCACCAGTGCCTCGTTTTCTTTGCGTAAATACTATGTGAGCCTGCTTAAAGCCTTCGAACAGGTTTACTTCTTTCAGGCACAGGGTCAGTTTGAACAACGCAAATATTTAAAAAAATATAGGTCTGTTTAAGTTAGATTTGCTTGTGCAGTTTATTGCAAGCATTAATATTTACTCTTTTATGACGCAAATTTAGGAGCAAATTGTGGCTATTTTGATCTCCAAATAATAAATATTTAACTGTTTCGATTCTTGAATATTATCGCAAGAATTTGGACCAGGGGAGTAATTTCATCCCGTAGAAACTGGGAGAAATCAAATATTTTAAAATCCAAGTTTTTTTAGGGTAGATTCACTTCAGGAGACTATCTGCATTGAAGTTTTTTATCACGCCGAAGTCCATTATCGGCATAACCTCCACCGAAATAGCCTTAGCGGCTTGTTTTCTTTCCAATCGCTATGACACCTATCCATTGGCAACGATTTATTGCTTAACTCCGATAGTATTTGTTTCGCCGATGAGCCTTCATCGGCGTGACATTAATCCTCTCCCGCCGGTGACCTTACTTCATTGATCATATGCTATATTTACCATCGGCCTGACCCTCTTCCATCGGCGAGCCCCAAATGTTTCACTCCGATTCCCATTGTTACGCCGATGGCCTTACTTCCTTCTATCGGACTGACCTTGCTTATCAACAAAGCTTTGAAGTGTTGGGCTGGCCATTACTCCCATTTTCATATTTGATTTCTTCACAATTTTTTAATTCTAAAATGTTGATAGTGCTTCATGTTGCTAAATTTTTCTCTCAACCATAGCATTTTGTTTATGCTTGTTTATGTCGGTGTGTAAAGAGTGTTTACCTATCTAGTTTATATTTACCTAGTAATCCTTTTTACATCTCATTTAAGCTCATTTAGAGGCCTTTAAAATTTTTGTCTCACCTCATAGGGACTTTATACATGTCCTCGCACTTATTGCAAGAGTTCCCACATGTGTCATCCATTTGGACGGTTAGTTAGTTGTCTACTCCTACATTCCTTTTTCCTTCTTGTCCTACATATACTAGGAGCTCATTGTAATATTTCATTCACTTTGTATGATAGTTTTTGGCATTGTTGTGTGTATATTCATTTGTGCAAGTTCTTGGTTTTTGCATTCATCTTATTGCTACTCCAACATGGTGTTAGAGCCATGAATTGCAAACTCCTTCCTATTTTTATTGGATCCTACATGAAGCACTGTCAAAAGTGTGTCATGGAGCAAAACCAAAAAGAGATGCATTGCGTCAGGTACCTATCATTGCAATGTTTCTAATAGGTTATTTGTATTTGATTTGCATTAGACATTTGCTCTAACATAGAAAATACAGTTAAAGCTAATCCCATGGGGCAAACATGTACTAAGAGGACTTGAAAATATTGTTCCTCACTGGTTATTCCAGATTCCAACACATTGAACCAAGACACTCTAAACTTATTTGTTATGTTTGCGTTGCATTTAACTTATTGCATATGCTCACACCGTCCAAAATGGCACTATGTTTTACAATTTCAGAGACTTCATACATGCTAAGAACATACTGTTAAGGAGGGAATCAAGCAACAACAGCTGCTAGATAGTGTTTTGTATTTATACATGCATAGCACTCATAGATTTATGACAATGAATAATAAAATAAATTCATGGGAAGCACTCAGTATTATTGTGCATCTTCTTGCAATCAGTGAAAAAAACTACAGTGAAAGTTATCCAATGCAGATGATAGAGATTGAAATAGTGGGAATGTTATTTAATCATATCACAGTTCTAATAACATCAATATTGAAACACATTTGAAGCTATGACAGTTTCAGATCTAGTCATTAGTCCTATGAAATTAGATCAGGATTCAGGAAATAACAATTTCACTACAACATATAAAACGCAAGTCTAGATTTTCTATAATACTGCCACCGTCTAAATTTAGCTCTGCGCTATATCACAAGGCTGGAGGTTTCAATTTCGTAAGTTTTTGATTATGCTGTGCATGTTTTATCTAAACTAATCTGTGTAAGCAGTTGAACTTAGGGTTCTTAAGTTCTGTGGTTATTGTATACTTGTACTTTGGATGCTATTTTCCTGGGGATACCTGGTATTTTAATGAATAAACATCCAGAAAAACAATCTTCCACATTGATCCCTCCTACCTACAATCCATCAACTCAATTGTGAATGTACTAAGAAAATTGTATACATACAAATGCAGTGGATCTAATCACGAGGTTTAGTCATTAAAAAGCCACAATTTAGTCCAATTTAGTCCTCACTTTGCAAAGAAGTGATCAAATTCATACAAATAGAGATCTACCCCAAACAATCTTAAACCTCTGAAATACCTATTTGCTCTTCTTCAAATGAATGTCACAAAAATTAGCGCCCTTACATGTACGCCTCGCAATTATGAGGAATAATTTAATCCAAATCCAAATTCCTGTGTTACTGTTCAAAATGATTGGAAATAGTTGTTTGTTGATTAAATAGTTACAATTTGATCTTAACTTCAAATGAAAATTATCCAAATCGATGCTGATAGCCTCCTGAACTGAATCTACCCTAAAAAAAACTTGGATTTTAAAATATTTGATTTCTCCCAGTTTCCATGGGACGAAATTACTCCCCTGGTCCAAATTCCTGCGATAATATTCGAGAATCGAAACAGTTGAATATTTATTATTTGGAGATTAAAATAGCCACAATTTGCTCCTAAATTTGCGTCATAAAAGAGCAAATATTAATGCTTTGCGCTGTTCAAACTTCTGCCTGCAAATTCAGTCAAAATTAACGCACACAGACAACTAAATCTAATTCTAAATCTAATTCTAGGCCAATGTTTGAGAAAATCCAGCAACAAGGCACAAAGTTTGAAAATATTACTTTCATTGGTGATCCAAAATCAAATTAGTTGTAAAATAAAACTCAAACAGAGTGCTATCTGTGAGATTACCATACAGTAGGATGAAGGAGAAGAAGCATTTCTGACGCTTAGATAACAAAAGCCTTAAATGTGGTCATAGACGATGTTGCACGCGCCCAGCCAGTAAATCAATGACAACCCAATTACACTGAATGAGCAAGTTCAATGCTTTAGACCTTGCTATGATGGATTTGCCTCGCATAACAAAGGTGCCTGGTGCAGAGTAAAACACAGTTGATGCATATAAACCGGTTCAAATGCCTATCGCTGAGACTTTCGTTATTGGACCCTCACAATTTTTTTTCACCGATGCCCTCACTCTCGCCGATGTCTTCAGCCAACACTGCTATCGGTGAGACTTTCACCGTAACCTTTAAAACCTCTAAAACCTCTTCGTTACCCACATACAGAGTTGTTCAAATGTTTTAGGGTACATGAATTAGTGTTATAATACATGTTTATCTATGTAATTAGAAAACAGATGTTACATGCTTAATGAAATTTTATTTTTAAAAATTGTTACAAAGTTTTAACAGTTTTTTTTTTTTGAATTGTAAGCCAGAGTTAATTTTTCTATTTTATTTTTTAAGCCATCACTTTAGCCCATTGTGAATTTGAAATGTGGCCCCGCCTTCAGTCCTTAAAAGTTTTAAAGTTAATTTTTTAATTATTAATTATAATAAAATTTATAAAATAGTTTAGGTTCTTAAATTTTCTCAGCAGTACTTGTTCAGAAAATTTTACCACATTTTGATATGGATGAGGTGTAAATTTATTATTCACTATTTGACCATTGAAGTGGATGATGTTTAAGTAAAGTGCTACCAAACTATAACCTTATAATATGATCTATGCAACTACTTACAACCTAATTTTTAAAGGTGCAAGTGATTTGGTATAATTTTTTAATGGAATAGTTACAATATAATTTTTTAATGAATAACTCAATTATTACAATACTGCATGCAATTAGCACTAAACAAACCAGTTTTCCACAAGTGCATGCCTCATTGAACTAATAACTTAATTAATTCAATAATATGTGCAATTAAGCATAATAACCAAACAATACTCCTCGTACCAGTACAAAATGCACAAACACAATTCGGCAGGAACATGACGCAATGCGTCTCTTGTTTACTACTTACTATTGTAGAGTTTGAAGATCTCATTTTTACTACTATTTATTCATGTGCTTGATGTGATAGGGAGATTAATATATAGCTATTAATAGTAGAAGGTCGTAGGTTTTACGGCAATAAAAATTGACAAATTTTTCCTGGAGACAATCCCTCCCATCTAAGATTTATTAACTACATATTCTATTAATAAACATTTACTAGTTGCTCTTCTAGATTTTTTTTTAGGATAAAGGTTTTTTTTAAATAATTTAAACAACAATAATGAATATGTTTTTAAACAAAATATTTATATTGAAATAAATTTTATTTTTCTAAATTACTTAGACTTTCAATTTATCTATCTCTATTATTTTTATTATGTAAAATATTTTAACTCTTTAGTCAATGTGCATTTTTATTCCTAAAATATTTTTAGGAATGATGTTGCATGGCTATAAAGTATATATTTTGTATTTTTAATTTTTATTTTTGGTTATTTTATGTTGGTATTTTAAGTATTTGCTTAGCATATGCTTTTCACTAATTTCGTGACTCTCATTAATCTTTTTTTTTATTTGACATTTAAGTATGAGAATTTAACATTTGTTAAGATATTTACTCTCATTAACCTTATTTTCTATTTGACATTTAAGTATGATGCTAAGATATTTTAATAATTCTCGTGGGTGCATAAATAACTTAGATGAGTTTTATAACATAGATTTGACCATCACATTCAAAATTCAAATTTTACCTCATGCCCAAGTTAACTCTTTTTCAACTAATTGTTATGTATTGACTCCTAAACTTTGAAATTGTGTACTTATGTTTTGTATAAAATGATATTAGCTAGGTTATTAGGAATCATCTATAATCGAGGTCACTTATTGCTTAGAATCTTTTAGCATTGTGTCTCAAAATCACTCTTGCTCCCTATCATAATACCACTTAAACATATTTTCCTCTTACAATATAGCTCACATTTAAACCTTTTCCCCAATATGAAGGGGCCACACAATCCAAATACTATTAAGTAAATAAAAATATCCCAATAAAAAAAGTAAATTAGAATACCTATCTTTAGAAAAATCTATCTAAAATATGTCGAGTATTTAACTCATATATGAAAAATTAATTTAAAAATAGGCACCTCAAGAAGGATATCTCTCAACGTATTTTAGATAGATTTTTCTAAAATAGGTATGCTAGTAGATAGTTCAACAAAAATATGTTCAAAGCCAATTAAAAATGCAACATATACAATACTCACCATGGCATTATTAGAATTTAATTAGAAACATGTTTAATGTAGGTATGCTAGTGGATAGTTCAACAAAAATATGTTCAAAGCCAATTAAAAATGCAACATATACAATACTCACCATGGCATTATTAGAATTTAATTAGAAACATGTTTAATGCATTTAATTTAAATAAATAATACCTGATGTCATGCTCCTTTATCATTGGAACTTACTTTCAAGTTTTATTGAATTTTCATTTCACAAGGAAAAGAAAAAAAAGCTCTTCTTAGCTTTGGTCTTGTGAAAAAAATTGTTGTAGACTCTGTGAGACATGTCATCCTTTCACACATATGGAAAATTAGATGCACAATTATTGTTTGTAAGCTTAACACTCACCTAGCAATTGAAATTGCTAAACTTTACTCTAACATTTCTTTGCAAATTGTTGCCTTTTATTCCCAGTTGCAGAGTTTGTTTAACAACAATTCTAGTGTTGCCTTCTAGTTGGATCAAATCAAAGCTCAACTTAGCAATCTCCCTGCCCAAGGGAAGATAAATCATTTTCAAATCAGCAATTAAAAACTTATATTCATTTTCTAGAGCAGGGGAACTGGGCTAGAACTAGACATTTTTCATAATGTTATTGTCTTTCTTCTTGCATACTTGACTGGAGAGATGTCAGTTTTGGAATCTATTAAGGTTTCTTTTTGGTGCTAGACTCATTAACATGACTGGTTATACACCCTTCTTCTATGCACAACCTATTTTCTTTATTCCTTTATATTGTGTCCAGAGAGTATGGGACTCTGAGTTTTGAAGTTTTTGACAGGCAATATTATGTTGGCTTGTGTTGTATGTTGTTATGCTGCTTTCTCAAGAAGACTTATTCGTCATTGTAGGCTCTTATGTCTGGTGGCATCTCTTGATGTAAATCCATGTAGTTCAAGTGATGAGTAGGTTTCATCTCAATCTCATGAAGTAGAAGAGATTAGAGAAAATTCACAAATACAACAAGTGAGTGAATTGCCTCATAGGCCCAAGAAAGCAAAACAACATATTACTTCACTTAGACCAATAAAAGAATTAATAGGTCACAGGATTACTTGGCAACAAGTATATTTTGCTTTGTCCATTGATGTTTGTGAACCATTGGCTTTGGTAGAGGAAACTTATATAAACAGTATGGAGAGATGCTATGAAGAGTGAATTTGAGTCCATCATGAAAAACAACTTAAAAGGTGGATAAAATGTTGAAAAATGGGTTTGAGTTGAGTAATTGGAAATTTGCACTATTATTTGGGCATTGAGAAGCTTAAATTATTATCATTTCTAGTGGTTATGCTTAGCTTTGCTCCAATGGTGGTTTCTTTTATTGCTCAGTGTTCTTGGTGCAGTTATGGCATTTTGAGGTGAGTTTGATTTGGCTTTGCCTTGGTTTAAAGCTATCATTTACAACTAGTGGATTTGTTATGGGATTTTGTAGCTAGACAAGGGTTGGTTTTGTGTGCCCTGTCTTGTCCAATCCTTTCAGTTGGTTATTGTGTTAGGTGGTTGCTTGGAGCGCTTCCTTTAATAAGCATTGTACATAGTGGTTTATGTTATCTTTAGATCTGCACTTCTCTCCTCCTTTTTGGTGATGGTGTTGATTGGTTATGTAGCTGGATAGGGTTGGTTTTGTGTGCCATATATGTTCAGTTCCTTCATATGTGTTACAACTTCTTTCAATAAGCATTTTATGTTTAGTTATGATTAAGGTCATGGAGAAAGGAGCCTTAATGGACCAGCTAGGACTCAAAACTAGGACCTTCTATTCCTGTTGGAGTGCTCTACCAACTGAGCTACTGGTCCCTTGTGTCTAGTCCATTGTCGGTCTAGGTGTGGCTTATTTCCAACACCCCCTTAATCTGAAGGGGTTAAACCAAGCATGCCTCAAAAATTTTCAAACTTCTCTCATCCAAGCGCTTTGGTAAGAATATCCACGAGATAATCTGCAGTGGGACAATATTTGAGTTGTACATTGTCATCTTTCACATGGTGTCGAATCAAATGGAGCTTGGTGTTGATGTGTTTGGTTTGATCGTGAAAGACTAGATTCTTTGCCATTTTGATTACAGGTTGATTGTCAACAAGGAGAGGTGTGGATGAAACTTGTTGCTCCTGCAAATCTTTAAGAATTCTCTAAAGCCATAAGATATCCCTAGTTGCCTTAGAAGTAGCCATATATTTGGTTTTTGTAGAGGATAGAGCTAGTATTGGTTGCTTCTTAGATTTCTAAGAAATGGCTATTGACCTGAGATGCATTAAAAAATTGGAAGTAGATTGCTCATCTTCCAAGTCACCTGCATAATCAAAATCTAAATATCCAACCAAAGAGAAATGTGTTCTCTTGAAGTATTGATCCCATAGTTTGAGTGCCTTTCAAATATCAAAGAACTCCTTTGGCAGCTAACCAATGATGTTCTCTAGGTTGTTGCATGAATCTAGAGAGAACCCTCACAACAAAAGAAATAATTGGATGGATAGTTGTTGCATAAATCAAACTTCCAACAAGTTGTCTATATTGAGTTGCATCAACCAATGCTGCAGAGTCATTTGATGTGAGCTTCAAATTTTGCTCCATAGGAGTATTAAGCAACTTGCAGTCAGACATGCCAAATTTGCTTAGAATTTCACCAATGTATTTTTGTTGATTGATTAAGATATACTTGGGTTTTTGAATCACCTCAATACCCAAATAGTAATGAAGATGTCCCAATTTAGTCATTTTAAATCCTTGCTTCAAGGTGTCTTTCATAGTTTGATTATAATGCTTATTATCACCAGTGAGAAATAAATCATCCACATTAACAATTAGATATACAACTGTGCTATCAACCTTTTTGACAAAAAATGTTGCATTATCAAATTCAAAGTGCTAGAAATTCAACTTCAAGAGATGCTTAGTGAGTTTTTTATACCGGGCTAGCGATGCTTGCTTTAAACCATACAATGATTCTATGAGCTTGCATACAAGGTGTTCTTGACCATTCACTGCATATCCTTCTGGTTGAGTCATAAATATTATTTCTTTGAGATTGCCATTCAACAATGTAGTTTTGACATCCATTTGATGAACTTTCTACCCATTTTGTGTCGAAAGAGCCAACAAAGCACGAATGGTAGTCCATTTTGCAGTAGGTGCAAAAGTTTCATCATAATCTATGCCCTATTTTTGAGCATAACCTTTTGCAACAAGGCAGACCTTATGTTTGTCAAGTGAACCATCTGCTTTATACTTGTTTCAAAAGATCCACTTGCACCCAATAGGTTTACAACCTAGTGATGGAACAACCAACTCCCAAATACCATTTTTGAGAAGAGCATCATACTCATTTTGCATAGCTTGCCTCTACACTTCCATATTTTTGGATTCTTTGTAGGAAGTTGGTTCTGAGTCCATTGTGATATTGAGTTCACAATAGACTCTGAGGTTCCTTCATTACTAGATTGAGCCTGCTGCCTTTTCCTCTATCACTATGACCACATCTAGAAGAGTTTTTATTAGGAGGCTTATCTTTTTTGTTGAGCAAGACAAACATTTTCACCAATGTTATCAATTTTTCTTCCAAAGGCCTTCTCACGTTTTGCCAACTTTGCAACAAATACATCAAAAGTGATTGTTTTCAATTGATTACTTGCTTGAAGAGATTCTAAAGTAGAATGTGTTGGTAGAAGTGCCTTTATTAAGGCTGTGAGATATATATCAACTGTTGTACCAGTAGCATCATTATCATATTTAATGGCTCTGATTTCATAAGCCAAACTCATAACATCGCCAAATTTTTCAATTCTAGATTAAATAGCTTCAATTGTAATTGAATAAATTCCAATTCAAAATGAGAATCATTAGATCTCTCAATTTTTTATGGGCATCCCAAGCAAGTGTACACCCTTGTATGTGCCGAAACACATCTCCATTAACAGAAGTCCTTATCAAGGCCAAGGCTTTAGAATAATTATATTGCCAGCTTTATTTTTCTTTAACATCAATTGGTGTTGTAAGTTGGACATCTCCATCACAAATATTATACCACAAATCATTTAAAATAAGTGTATTTTCTATTTTTCTATACCATTCTACCCATGTGTCTTTTCTAGTTAATGTTTCTCCAATCATGGATACTATAGACTACATTGTGAAATGTAAAAATCACACACAATTTGCAGATTCAAATGATTTCTAGATTGTTTTACTTGTTCAAAAGAAAAATATTTCTAGAAAAAAAAAATGTTGTTTTGCTTGTTCAAAAAAATATTTTTGGGAAAAAATTTCTGGAATTGTTGTTTTACCCTTACACCAAAAATAAAAGAATAGATTGCACTTGGAAATTCTGAGGCATCCAATGAGGGAAAAAATGGCCTCTTCAACTATTGTAGATCGGTTGTAAGTGAAACCCTCCTTACTCTTAAGGCTTACTTCCAACACCCTCCCTAAGCCACACTGCAGGTGCTTGGGGCTCCTAGCCTGGCTCTGATACCAATTGTTGAGTTGCTGCTTGGCTTTATAAATACTTTTTGTTCCCGTTTTACCAATTTCGTCAGGTCTCAAATCTTTCAAAATTTGTTCAACTTGTTTTGCCCATTTTTGTGAAGATTTTGGTTGGACCAAAGGTGCTTCCATTTCTTGACAAGAAGCTCCATGAATGTCTAATGGTTCTAAAATCCCAGACTCATCTACAGGATGATGGTCATTATTAGAGGGAGTTTCTTCTTGGAGATTTTGAGGTGGAACATCTTGAGTTGGAGATTCTAGAGATGGATCCAACAAAGGTGGTTCTAAATGATTCAATAAAAATATGTTCAAAGCCAATTAAAAATGCAACATATACAATACTCACCATGACATTATTAGAATTTAATTAGAAACATGTATAATACATTTAATTTGAATAAATAATACCTAATGTCATGCCCCTTTTTCATTAGAACTTAATTTTCATTTCACAAGGAAAAGAAAAAAGCTCTTCTTAGCTTTGGTCTTGTGAAAAAAAATGTTGTAGACTCTGTGAGACATGTCATCTTTTCACACATATGGAAAATTAGATGCACAATTATTGTTTGTAAACTTAATACTCACCCGACAATTGAAATTGCTAAACTTTACTCTAACATTTCTTTGCAAATTGTTGCCTTTTATTTCCAGTTGCAAAGTTTGTTTAACAATAATTCCAGTGTTGCCTTCTAGTTAGATCAGATCAAAGCTCAACTCAACAATCTCCCTAAATCATTTTCAAATCAGTAATTAAAAACATATGTTCATTTTCTAGAGCAGGGGAATTGGGCTGGAACTAGGCATTTTTCAAAATGTCATTGTCTTTCTTCTTGCATACTTGACTGGAGAGATGTCAATTTTGGAATCTATTAAGGTCTCTTTTTGGTGTTCGACTCATTAACATGGATGATTATATACCCTTCTTCTTCTATGCACAACCTATATTTTCTTTATTCCTTTCTGTTGTGTTTAGAGAGTATGGGACTCCAAGTTCTGAAGTTTTTGACAGGCAGTATTATTTTGGCTTGCGTTGTATGTTGTTATTGCACTTGCTCAGGAAGACATATTCCTCATTGGAGGCTCTTATGTATGGTGGCATTCACTTGATGTAAATCCATGTGGTTATTCCTTTTTGTTGTGTTTAGAGAGTATGGGACTCCAAGTTCTGAAGTTTTTGACAGGCAATATTATTTTGGCTTGCGTTGTATGTTGTTATGCTGCTTGCTCAGGAAGACATATTCCTCATTGGAGGCTCTTATGCATGGTGGCATTCTCTTGATGTAAATCCATGTGGTTATTCCTTTTTGTTGTGTTTAGAGAGTATGGGACTCCAAGTTCTGAAGTTTTTGACAGGCAGTATTATTTTGGCTTGCGTTGTATGTTGTTATGCCGCTTGCTCAGGAAGACTTATTCTTCATTGGAGGCTCTTATGTTTGGTGGCATTCTCTTGATGTAAATCCATGTGGTTCAAGTGATGAGTAGGTTTCATCTCAATCTCATGAAGTAGAAGAGATTAGAGAAAATTCACAAATACAACAAGTGAGTGAATTGCCTCATAGGCCCAAGCAAGCAAAACAACATATTGCTTCACTTAGACCGATAAAAGAATCAATAGGTCACAGGATTACTCGACAACAAGTATATTTTGCTTTGTCCATTGATGTTTGTGAACCATTGTCTTTGGCAGAGGCAACTGATACAAATAGTATGGAGAGATGCTACGAGGAGTGAATTTGAGTCCATCATGAAAAACAATTTAAAAGGTGGATAAAATATTGAAAAAATGGGTTTGAAGTGAGTATTGGAACTTTGCACTATTATTTGGGCATTGAGAAGTTTAAATTATTGTCATTTCCAGTGGTTATGCTCAGCTTCGCTCCAATGGTGGTTTCTTTTATTGCTTGGTGTTCTTGGTGCAGTTATGGCATTTTGAGACGAGTTTGATTTGGCTTTGCCTTGGTTTAAAGCTATCATTTTCAGCTAGTGGATTTGTTATGGGGGTTGTGTAGCTAGACAAGGGTTGGTTCTGTGTGCCTTCTCTTGTCCAATCCTTTCAGTTGGTTTATTATGTCCAGTGGTTTCTTGGAGTGCTTCCTTCAATAAGCATTGTACACTATGGTTTATGTTCTCTTTAGATCCACACTTCTCTCTTCCTTTTTGGTGATGGTGTTGATTGGTTGTGTAGCTGGACATGGATGGTTTTGTGTGCCATGTCTGTTCAGTTCCTTCATATGTGTTACTGCTTCTTTCAATAAGCATTGTATGTTTAGTTATGATTAAGGCCATGAACAAAGGAGCTTTAATGGACCAGTTAGGACTCGAACCTAGGACCTTCCATTGTTGTTGGAGTGCTCTACCAACTAAGCTACTAGCCCCTTGTGGCCAGTCCATCATCGATCCGGGTGTGGCTTATTTCCAACACCCCCCTTAATTTGAAGGGGTTAAACCAAGCATGCCTTAGAATTTCTCAAACTTCTCTCGTCCAAGTGCTTTGGTAAGAATATTCGTAGGCTGATCTACAGTGGGATAATATTTGAGTTGTACACTGTCATCTTTCACATGGTGTCAAATCAAATGGAACTTGGTGTTGATGTGTTTGGTTTGATCATGAAAGACTGGATTCTTTTCCATTTTGATCACAAATTGATTGTCAACAAGGAGAGGTGTGGATGAAACCTGTTGTTCCTACAAATCTTCAAGAATTATGCGAAGCCATAAGATTTCCCTAGTTGCCTCAAAAGTGGCCATATATTCTGCTTTTGCAGAGGATAGAGCTGGTACTAGATGCTTCTTAGATTTCCAAGAAATGGCTGCTGATCTGAGATGCATTAGAAAACCAGAAGTAGATTTTACATCTTCCAAGTCACCTGCATAATCAGAATATGAATATCCAACCAAGGAGAAATGTGTTCCCTTAGAGTATTTGAGCCCATAGTTTTGAGTGCCTTTCAAATATCGAAGAACTCTTTTGGTGGCTAACCAATGATGTTCTATAGGTTGTTGCATGAATCTAGAGAGAACCCCCACAGCAAAAGAAATATCTAGACGGGTAGTTGTTGCATAATCAAATTTCCAACAAGTTGTCTATATTTAGTTGCATCAACCAATGTTGCAAAGTCATTTGATGTGAGCCTCAAATTTTGCTCCATAGGAGTACTAAGTGGTTTGTAGTTAGACATGCCAAATTTTCTTAGAAGTTCACCAATGTATTTTTGTTGACTGATGAAGATATACTTGGGTTTTTGAATCACCTCAATACCCAAATAGTAATGAAGATGTCTCAAGTCAGTCATTTCAAATCCTTGCTTCAATGTGTCTTTCAAAGTTTGATTATAATCCTCATTATTACCAATGAGAAATCAATCATCCACATAAACAATTAGATATACAACTGTGCTATCAACCTTTTTGACAAAAAGTGTTGAATCATCAAATTCAAAGTGCTGAAAATTCAACTTCAAGAGATGCTTAGTGAGTTTTTCATACCAGGCTCGGGGTGCTTGATTTAAACCATACAATAATTTTATGAGCTTGCATACCTAGTGTTCTTGACCATTGACTGCATATCCTTCTAGTTGAGTCATAAATACTGTTTCTTTGAGATCATCATTCAAGAATGCAGTTTTGACATCTATTTGATGAACTTTCCACCCATTTTGTGTCTAAAGAGCCAACAAAGCACGAATGGTAGTCCATTTTGCGGTAGGTGCAAAAGTTTCATCATAATCTATGCCCTTTTTTTAGCATAACCTTTTGCAACAAGGCGGGCCTTATGCTTGTCAAGTGAACCATCTGCGTTATACTTGTTTCAAAAGATCCACTTGCACCTAATAGGTTTACAATCTAGTGGAGGATCAACCAACTCCCAAGTACCATTTTTGAGAAGAGCATCATACTCATTTTGCATAGCTTGCCTCCACACTGCCATATTTTTGGCTTCTTTGTAGGAGGTTGTTTATGAGTCCATTGTGACATTGAGTTCATCAATAGACTTTGAGGTTCCTTCATTACTAGATTGAGTCTGATGCCTTTTCCTCTATCACTATGACCACCTCTAGAAGAGTTTTTTATTAGGAGGCTTATCTTTTTGTTGAGCAAGACAAATATTTTCACCAATGTTATCAAATTTTCTTCCAAAGGCCTTCTCACGTTCTGCCAACTTTGCAACCAATGCATCAAAAGTGATTGTTTTCAATTGATTACTTGCTAGAAGAGATTCTAAATAAGTAGAATGTGTTGGTAGAAGTGTCTTTATTAAGATTGTGAGATACATATCAACTGTTGTACTAGTAGCATCAATATCATGTTTTATGGCTCTAGTTTGAGAAGCCAAACTCATAACATCGCCATTTTTTAATTCTAGATTAAATAGTTTCAATTGTAACTGAATAAAATCCAATTTAGAATGAGAATCATATAGATCTCACAATTTTTTAAGGGCATCCCAAGCAAGTGTACACCCTTGTATGTGTTGAAACACATCTCCATTAACAGAAGCCCTTATCAAGGCCAAGGCTTTAGAATTTTAATATTGCCAAATTTCTTTTTCTTTAACATCAGTTGGTGTTGTAGGTTGGACATCTCCATCACAAATATTATACCACAAATAATTGAAAATAAGTATTTTTTCTATTTTTGTGTACCATTCTACCCACGTGTCTTTTCTAGTTAATGTTTCCCCAATCATGGATACTATATACTGCATTGTGAAATGTAAAAATCACAAACAATTTGCAGATTCAAATGATTTCTAAATTGTTTTCCTTGTTCAAAAAGGAAAATATTTCTAGAAAAAAAATGTCATTTTCCTTGTTCAAAAAAATATTTCTGGGAAGAAATTTATGGAGCTGTTGTTTTACCCTTACACCAAAGATAAAAGAATAGATTGCACCTGGAAATTATAAGACATCTAATGAGGGAAAGAAATGGCCTCTTCAGCTGTTGCAAATCAGAGGCAAGTGAAACCCTCCTTACTCTTAAGGCTTACTTCCAACACCCCCTCTTAAGCCACACTGCAAGTGTTGGGGCTCCTAGCCTGACTCTGATACCAATTGTTGAGTTGCTGCTTGACTTTATAAGAACTTCTTGTTCCCGTTTTACCAATTTCGTTAGGTCTCAAATCTTTCAAAATTTGGACTTGTTTTGCCCATTTTTGTGAAGATTTTGGTTGGACCGAAGGTGCTTCCATTTCTTGACTAGAAGCTCCATCAATGTCTAATGGTTCTAAAATCCCAGACTCATCGATAGGGTGATGGTCATTATTAGAGGGAGTTTCTTCTTGGAGATTTTGAGGTGGAACATCTTGGGTTGGAGATTCTAGAGATGGATCCAACAAAGGTGGTTCTAAATGACTTATCCCCTCCCCCCATTTTATGGAATCTCACATGGATGTTCTTTCCAAATAATAAACTTAGCAAATTTATCAAGTTATTTTAACTCACAATCAATATTGGCATCATTTTTAGAAGTTTCACAAACCCTCGCTGTCGCTGTTCAAAAACCCTAGGAACCCTGTGATTGACTCCTACTTGTCACGGTGGTAACCGAAGTCATGTCAAATTGGCCTATTGACTTGGGTAAAGTCTCCCACCTTTCTTTCTTTGCTACTAAACTGTCATTCATGTTCCCCTGTTTACCTCATTTCTAGTTGTTTTCTTCTCATGAAAATGGAAGGACTACCTCTTCATCTGTGCCATTCTCACCAATTCAGTCTACCCGCTGTATACCTCTTTCTTATCATCACAATATGCCTCGCTCCTCCATCTAGAACTTGTCCAGCAGCCTTCCATTGTGGGGGTCATTTGTTCGAATATCCCTTCGGAGCAAAGAACAGCGGCTGTGGTGACCCTTCTCTTCAGCTTGACTGTGATCATGAACTGGGGATGCCTCTAATTAACATCAGTGGCTACCAATACTACGTAGTGACACCTTTTGAGCACCTGAAAGAGGATCCCCTCAATAACATGACAATACTTGATAAAAATTTGGGGGAAGATACATGCAACCCGTTGACCAGTAAACATACAATGGAACTCTGGTCTAGCCTTCAGTTTCGCATTTCTGATGAATGCATGAATATAAGTCTATGGGGAAAGTGCGGAGAAGAGATCAAAGGGAACTTGTCCATTAAGGTGAATACTTTACACTGTAACGACAGTTGGTACTATTCTTCCACTTCAAACTCGAGTTTGGGTAAGTATTGTAAATCATTAGTGCGTCTACCCATAAAAAATTCCTACACAACTATTCGATCGCTGGATCGAAGAGAAGACAGAGGATTCAGAGTAAAATGGCATTTCAGCAAAGGCTGTGAGCAGTGCGATTCAATAAAAGAGACTTGTATTTACGACGTCAAAAATCTGACGCAATTGAGTTGCGAATTGTTGAGCCCTGGTAAGAGTCCTAACTCCTTGTCTACTTAATTGACAGATGAATGAAAAGCGTCAAACTTTCATGTCTAAAGAAAGTATTTTATTCTATGTTTTTTCTTGTATATTCTCTAAGGATAATACTAATAACAACTATGTCTGCCATTATTTATAATTGAGACCATGCAGGTGCCAATAAGACTGCTATTGCTACCAATCAAAAAAAAATTAAGACTGCTATTGCTCTAGGTAAGCATCCCTCCTCCTTTAATGTCCATAACTTTTTTTTTTTTTAAAAATAAGAATAACATATAAAATTAAAACCGTTGAAAAATATAACATTTAAATAAATGTTGTAATACAGGTATTTCTTTTGGAGGCCTCGCACTGATCACACTACTGGCAATGCTTTATATTTTGTATTTGAAGAGAAGAAAACAACCTCATTGTGGTGATTTCAATAATTATTAGAGAAGCAACATGGAAGTAGGTCATCCAAAGTATATGATAGGCAGTTTGTCCATATTTCCCTATCAAGAACTACAACAGGCAACAAATTTCTTCGACAAGAAGATGGAAGTTGGAGATGGAGGGTTTGGCGTGGTATACCTGGGTAAACTTGAGGACGGACAAGCTGTAGCAGTGAAAAGGCTTTATCAGGAGAGCCCCAAAACAATTCAACAATTTATCAACGAGATACAAATATTGCCATCCCTGTGTCATCCAAACCTTGTTCGTCTCTATGGTTGTACGGGCCCGCTAAGTCCAGTGCTATTGCTTGTTTACAAGTTCGTGCCAAATGGAACCTTGTTTGATCACCTTCATGGGAGCCGAAAAACCCCCAGAGGCTTGCCTTGGGCGATTCGCTTAAGCATCGCCATAGAAGCTGCTCAGGCCTTGGCGTATCTCCACAGCATCGATCCGCCCATATTTCATAGAGATGTTAAATCCAGTAACATTCTTCTTGACAAAAATTTCCGAGCAAAAGTTGCAGATTTTGGGCTTTCCAAATTGGTGCCTACGAATGTCTCACATGTCACGACTGCTCCACAAGGTACGCCCGGGTATGTTGATCCAGAGTATCATCAATGCTTCCATCTCAGTGAGAAGTCTGATGTGTACAGCTTAGGAGTTGTTTTGGTGGAGATCATCTCTGCCAAAGTAGCAGTGGATATTACGCGAAATACAAATGAAATCAACCTTGCTAATATGGCCACAGACAAGATCAGAAGAGGTGTTTTGGATGAATTGGTAGATCTAAATTTGAAGATTGAAAGAAATCATGAGGTGAAGGTCATGGTTGCTGCAGTTGCTGAATTGGCCTTTCAATGCCTTGCAATACAAAGGGACTTCAGACCAACCATGAAAGAAGTTGTTGGTCGTCTCATAGAAATCAAGGAGATGCTACAAGAAACCACATAATCTTCCAAGTCCATAAGCACCACACCAACAACTTCGCTGCAAGAAAATTGGCCCGGCATGGCTTTAGATTATAGTTCATCTTTGACTTCATTTTAGTAATTTTGTATTTAGTGTTCAGTTTATAGTTCAAAGTGTTAGTTTATGGTTATGTATTAATGTTGTGTAATTGTTTCCTCAATTGTTTGGGTAGTTTTTAGTTATTGATGGGTACTAGATGTTTATTTGACTGGTTGAAAATAGATAATTTTATAAGTTTATATTTGATTATGTAAATTTAAATCTTTATATTATATTTTTGTGTGTTTCTTATATATATATATATATATATATATATATATATATATATATATATATATATATATATATATATGGCAAAAAATAAAAATATATTAACTTAGAAACCAGAAAAATATTACAAAAGGATTTCAAACACCTCGCACTAGAGCCTATAGAATAAAAATCTAAAAAGGTTTGCTACAATCCCGCCACCTCCAAGAACCAAAGGAAACTATAAAACCATTAAAACACATAAAACCAAGGAAAAGATGAATAATAGAAAAAAGGTCAAAGGCTGGTTCACATTGAAGGAAAGTTGTAGGTATATGCGTTAACAAAGTTTTTGGTTGAATAATGATGTAATAATCTTCAAAGGAGGAAATGAATCATTAATTTCTTGTTTGTAAAGATCTATAATCTCATGAAAAGCATTGTGATTTCAATGGCACTTTTATCATTCATCTTGCAATTTTCAAATAAGATATTCTCAAGTTGTTTTGCTTATTGTGAAGAAGGATCATATAGTATGATCTGAAATGTTGATTAAATTTTATCTCAATATGGTTTCACCTAGAAAGATTCTTCAAGCCAATAATTACTGATAGGAAATTTTTAAAATCATGTTTCATAATAGTCAAGTATGGATTTTACTAAGAGCATTGTTTTCAATTTTTACATATCCAATGGTGTGTAAATTTGACAAAGTGAAGCTCTAAAAGTTCAGAAAATTTTAAACAAAGAAAGGTGGTTATGTTAAAGCTTTGTTGAAGTCCTTTATTAAAAAAATTGAAAAGGGGGCTCATTACATTATTAAAAAGGAAAATTGGTGAAGTGAGCTTAAAGGTGAACTTAAAATATGTGGGAGATATAAGTAGATACATTAAGTGTACAATAAAGAGTATTTTTATAGTTTTTGAGAAATGTATTTTTCTTTAATGAGTAACTATTATAGATATCTTAAATACATCTATTTAAAAATGATTTATTTTATTTATTTAGGAGTTTTTTAATTTTACTTTAGAACTATTTAAGAATTATGTTATTTTATTTATATTGTTTACTTTATTTTTATTTGAATAGCTATTTCTATTTTATTTTAGAGTTAATTAATTTTACCATAGAGCCATTTTAAATTAAGAGTTAATTTCTATTGATAATTAAATTTGTTATAGTTTCTCTCTTGCTCTTTGTCGCTCCTATTCCCTATGCCCTAGCCTTGCAATCATAGGCAGCATTCCTACCTCTTCCTTCTCTTACTGCACATGACGGTGTGGTTGTAAATTCTCCCATGCTTGAGGATGTGGCATTTTCTTGATATTTACTTGCATGTCTAACTGTAGTGCATTCTTGGTGAGGGGTTTTAGTGATGGTGATAGCTCCTTTATGCCCTTCAAAGTCATTGGGTATCCTTCACCTAGTTTAAGTCTTCTAAATAGTAATGACCCTTGTTCATTCATGACTACCATGAGTGGAGGGTCCATCCCCATGATTGCTTCTCACCCTAACACTCATGGGACGATGGCACCACTCCTTTGTGCTTAGTCTTCCCTTGTATTTTTTAGGCTAGATGTGGCTAAAATGAGGCATATTTTGCTAAAAAGGGTCTAATTTGTAGATTTAATAGATTATGGACATGTCGCCTTGATATGTACCAATAGATTTTATAGAACTAGCAACCTCTTATTGAGGGGAAGTTCATGAGATTTACTTATGTGCCAAGGGATTCTTTATTGTGGTCTTTAACTAGGCCTTTGACAGGGATGTGATGATGGATGTCCAATTGTGGTTATGGGGCAAGCATTCCCATATGCTCAAGCCCTAGTTTCTCTCCTCTAACCCTCTAATTAAATCTCTCAAAATATTGCCAATATGGATTCACATGTCTAACATTCCTCTCCATTTTTGGTGTCTCCTATTATAAGGCTATTAGCAATGCTCTATGACATTTTTTGAAGTGGATTCAGCCACAACACTTTTCACCCACTCAAATTAGGCTTGTATTTTGGTGGATGTTGATATTTCCAAGGCCCTTCCTATGGATTTTGTCCTACAAATGGTGAATTATTACTGGGTCTAGCTTCTTGATTATGATTACCTTTATTTCTAATGTATTCAATGCTTTTTGATGGGACACTTGGCTATGGATTTCCCCACTCTATTTGTAAGGGTTTGGAATCAACTTCTTGGTGGTAGAATGTTCATCCCCACCACCTTACTATTGATCCTGATGATGCTAAATCTATGCTAGATGTGTTTCTCCTTTCATGCTTCTTCCTACTTCCAACACTATTATGGAACCTTCTAGTCTTGTTAAGAATCCATCCTCTAGTCATTCTTAGGCTACTCCTATAGTGGATGTCTCCTAGGTTCCTACTCATGTTGGGTCTAGGCCTTTTACCTTTGATCCATGATCGTCTATGTCTATTTGAGTCACTACCTTTCTAGTAAGGTGTCTTCAATCCGCTCCTTGTTCAGTGTTTCATATTGGGGTGACAGAGGCATAGTCCCTTGGACCCTATTCCCCACTTTGAGGATGAAGGTAATTTTTCTTCATGGACTATTGTTCAAAGGAGGAAGAAACTTCTTCCGAAGAGTGTTTCTACTTCCCATACCTGAGTCAAGGGTGTTTGAGTCGCTAGGTTAGGGTCCAAGATAGTGTAAGCCTTTGGCTCCTCTATCCTATGAAGCTACTAGTTTGTTGTGATGTTGCAACTTCATATCTATGTGCCATGTTGTTTGAGTTTTTCATGTTTGGTTTGGTGGTTTATCACTTCATGATTGTACAAGGGTTTGGGCCCTTTCAAAAGACCACTTTTACCCTTAATCAAAATATTAAGTTAATTTATTTTACCATAGAGCTATTTTATTTGCCATATATTTTCTTTATTTTAAAGTTAGGGTCTTTATATTTAAAAATAAATGTCAAATCTAAATAGTTTCTTTTTAAACAATTTTTCACAATCATGAAATGATTCTCCCCCTTGTTAGGAAATTACAAGTTGATCAAACCAATTCCTACATAACCTTATGAGAGAATATGATGAATACAAGCTTACAACAATTCCATAATACAAAGATCAAATAGACAAGCCATGAGATAACACAAGATATATCCTAAAAAAACCCTTAAGAGGGAAAAACTCAGCCTCCAAAAACATCCACACTCAATGTATTATTCAACAATGAAATATTACAATACACTTACAGAATCTCGATGAATACTTCTAAAACATCAAGCTCCTCCAATGCATCCTCCATGTGTCCAAGCATGTAACCACACATCCCATGCCATTCTTCACATATGCACTTACAAGAGAAACCTAATACAATGAAAACCACTCGACCAACCAACCCCAACTACTAACCATGTGCTTGCTTTTATAGAATCAATCTCACACAAATATAAGATGTAGTATAGGGAAAACCATGTGTTCCAAAACCATGGATACACAAAACTATTGGCCCCTCATTTAATATTTTCAAGGTCCTTAGACCCTTCTCTCCAATGTGGTCAAGTCTCTGGTGCGATAACATAGTCTTCTCTATAGGTAGTTTGATTCAAAAGAAAGAGCACCTTTAGGTACCTAGAAGCCATGACCATTTGTTGAAGAGGAAACTATCTCTTTTTTCTAATGAAGTAGTCTCAAACTTTCTTTTCACAAAAGTACTATTGCACTCAATAGTGTATGCATCAATCTTATATAATGTGACAATTTTGACACCTCTAGCAATAACCATAGCACATCTAACCATCTTGCATCTTGCATAAGAAAGACTACCTACACACCTGCATCTATTAGTTTTTCATTGATAGTAAATTTCATGCTAACCCAAGGATATGCAACACACCATTAATCATTTTTACTCTACCATCAGGAAATCTAATTTTAACTTTACCATAGACAACAATATTTAAACAAGAATCATCACCGAAGTACACCTTACCTCCATCAAATTCTTCACATTCAGAAAAATAATCTCTATTAGAGGTCATATGAAAAGATGCACCTGAGTCAATTAACCATGCATCATTACTTGCACAAGTGTCTAAAACTACAATGAATGCATCACCATCATCTTTCTCAAATTCAAAATTAGAATTAAATTTCTTCTTTTTCTTCTTCTTTTCTTCTTTGCACTCCTTATGATAGTGTCCATGCATACTACAGTTCCAGCAAATAACTTTGGACTTTTCAAGAGATTTGGACCTCCCTTTGGACTTGGATTTTGATTTATCATGCTTTTCATTCTTATTGACTCTTTCTTTAGGTCTTCCACAAACATTTAGGGCCTCTTTGGCACTGATGGATACCTTCCTCCTCATCTCTTCAGAAAGAAAGGTACCCACAACATATTCAACTTTCAAGATAATTGAAGTACTCCCAATAGCCATAACTAGAGAATCTCATGAATTAGACAAAGAACAAAGCAGGATCTGACATCTCCCCTCTTCATCCATTTTTACACTAATTAATGCTAATTGAGCCACCAACATATTAAATGCTTCTAGGTGGTCTATAGTTCATCCACCATCTTCCATTCTCAAGGAATACAACTTCTTCCCCAAGAAAATCTTGTTCACTAAAGATTTGGCTTGATATATCTCACCAAGTTTCTTCTATAGTTTATTTGTAGAGGGCTCTTCATGGACATTTCTTAAAATAGAGTCTTTCAAGCACAATCTTATTAGACCCTTAGATTTATGAATCCACAACATCATATTGAGCAACCAAAGTAGCATCTACAAGCCTTGAAACATTCTCATCAATAGCATCCCATAGATCTTGATCAATTAATAGATCTTCCATATTCAACTTCCACATCTCAAAATTATTACAAAAGAAAATCTCTACCTCTACTCTCCTTGATGTGCTTACCATCTAAAAATTTCTAAAACAGGTTACAAAGTATCTTCTACACAAACTCCTAGTCAAACTAGATTAGCTAAAAAAATGCAACAACCCACAACTAAAACCAAAAGTGACCGAGCTTTGATACCACTTGTAAAGAAGTTATGGTAGCAAAACAACTTCCTACACTAATCTTGAGAGGAGGATTATGCAAAAAATTTCAAATCTTTACAACAGTTATAAAAATTGTACATAAATAAAAGTAATACCACAACATAGTGATTTACATAGGGAAAACCCTTTTAGGAGAAAAACCCCACACTCCAAAAGTAGCACAATATATTATTCATAAATCTTAACAAGATTACAATATAATTGTAGAGCAAGCCTTCACAGGAGTATCACCAACCAAAAATCTAGAGGTAGCTTAACAATATCTATAAGACTCTCACACACAACCTCCATCTCAAGCACCTAATATATAGGAGATACAATACATGAAACTATTAAATGGTAATTAGAAAATAATGAGCCAAAACCACCCAAAAGTGGAGCCCAAATCCTTAGGGTTCTATTATCTCCAATCAAAGATATCTTATGATGTGCCATAACACACATCATAAGTTGGTCAACATGTGTAACTCTCCTTATAGCTATCTTCCATGTCCAACATTTTTTTACATTTTCCAATGCAGGAGGCCCAACTTCTAAAGGCCATAACTTTTGACTTGGGAGGCTAATTGAGCCTATTTTTTCTAAATTGTAGAGTTCAAAGCAATCTACACATTGAGCACCATTGGAAGTAGTAGAGTATTTATTTTGACCAAAAACCAACTCTATAGCCCAAAATTTGAGTTTATTCAGTTTTATAACCTAAAAATCACACTTTTTGTAATCGCGAAGTTGAGACACTTTTCCCAACACTTTTCACCCTTTAAAACTTGTATAAACATGACTTTATTGATTTTATACCATAACACATATAAATTATAATCCAACTTCATGAAAGTGACATTTTATGTTCAAGGCAACTTTAATGTCTATTTAATTTCTGGGTTTGATCTTGTTCTTCAGGTGTCATTCCTTTTTTGTTTGGTGGATGTTTATTTCGAGGATACAAAGGAAGTGGCCAGTCTTTATGAGGTGCAAGAGGTCTACAAGCAAGTTTATTGAAATTTTTATAATGTGATAGCATTATCTTCTAGGTTTGCATTGTGCAACTGTGTATTAATTGTTACAAGGGTTTGAGCACTTCTAGTCTCTACTACTTCATCTTGTCCAAGGATTTTTTAGATGGATTACAATCATTTGCCTATTCTAGATTTTTGGCTCTATTTTGTATAATATTGCTCTGGTTGTTGCTACTTTTAACTCTTCTGACGTAATACATCTACTTCTTTATGGGTGTGTCAATTCAGTTATCCATCACCAGAAGGGGTTATTCAATAGTTGTTTGTAGGCAATTTCCAACTATTCTAGTCATGTTTTTTTGGCTTTTGATGATCCGGTGGTTTTAGTTCTAGTTCACTATTCTTAGTTTCTACTCACAATCTTCATGGCAACAATACCTAGAAAGTGTATTCCTCTCTATTTTTTTATTCACTGTATAATACATGTCTTTCTATTTGTAATCAGCTTTGTGGACTAGAAGAACTCTCTATGATATGTGTTATGTTTGGCAATGGTTCACCCTATTGATGGCAGTTTATGTCTTATTTTTGCTCTATTGATATGAGGGTTTCCTTCCTTCTCAATGGTTGTTTATTCTTTGTATTAGCATTTCTTCAACATTAAAAGAATGCATATATAATTATATGCTAGGTAAGTCTTCCATGTTTAATGTCCATATCACTGCTCACATGAGATAATTTTCAATGCTTGGACAACAAATAGCTATCAAATCATTTGAATATTGACTAGTAAATTACATTAGAGGTGAGTTCTCCAAAAAGGTTATCTACGATATCATTTCGAATCTAATGGCCGTCAATTCTTCACCGGTGGGAAACGGTGCCAGTCACGAGCAAGGGTTGAACAGACTTTGGGATGTCGTTGGCATCTCTTTCCAACATGTGAATGCACGTGAATAATTTTGTTAAGTTTCCCACTTTAGTAGGTAGTACACATGGTGTCCTGCTTTAGTAGTACACATCAATTAAGTGGCAAGAGATTGTGGGCCCACGGGCCATACATAGCACTTATCACAGGATTGTGGGTGACAGATCCGCTTCACACATTTTTGGTTTAAAGGTGTAGTCTAGGCACTATTAATTGATCTTTACCTTTCCAATGTGGTAATGTTAAGAAAGGGAATCCTTCTATAATTTATTATATTCAATAATTTGATTTTGGGTTTTGAAGTGGCTTATAATATATGAGACTACCTCATACTCCTACCTCTAATACAAGATGTACATACTAAGCTAATGAATGAAGGCTTTAAAATGTGATTTAAAAAGGAATGAACAAATGAAAGATAAACAAAATAGTCAATGAAGGAAACCCTAATTGTAGGATGACATGTTATAAGGATCCCTAGACTACTAAGCTTGTACCAACTAGGTCCCAAGCATTGTTAAATCCATGTGCTACTTCCATGAAGAAAAAAGTGAGGGAAAAAGGGATGTTTGGAGATCCTAACATTATCAATCACATGGAAGTCACATCCTCTGATGAACAACACCACCACCTATAGCCAACATAGCTCTTCAACATGCAACATGCCTCCCAAGTAATAGATATTATTCATTTAGATTCCATGTCTACTAACCCTAATGCACCTTACCCTATTACACCCAACATTTTCATTGGGTCAAATGATGGACAACTCAATGATATCATGACTCCTAAGCCTAAGGAAACTTCCACTATCAATCACCCTTGTTTAGACAACCTAGCTAGAGGCAAGGTAGTTTATTTTGAGCTTCTCGATGAATTCAAAGATGTTATTACAGATTATAAAGCAAGATTCATAACATTATTTTCCCTTAAAGGCATCACATCTGAACAAGATTTTTTAAATGGACTTGAATAAACTAGGAACAAAATTATAAAATCCATTAGGGGGTTAGGAAGGGGCTATATCTTGCATACTTTTATAGACCCTGACCATACCCAAGCAACCCTCCACTATGGCTCATGGATCATGTGTGGGTAAACATGTTATGTACATTCTTGAGATCTTGACTTTCACCTGGAAGGAATATTTAAATCTAAATATTTGATGTGAATTGAGATACCTTTATCAATCTTGCCTCATGCCCCTTCTTGCATGACATAGCATCATAACTGGGTAGGATAACCTAGTGTAAAAAAAGTTGACAAGTGGGCTAGTCTAAGAGTACAACATAGAGCCTATATAGAGATGCATTATCTTGAATACTAACAAAATCTATTAAACTTGTGGGTCCTAGCTTTGAGTTCAACCAAAAAATTAATTACCCAAATAATTCAAATGCTTGTTTTTTACTACCATAAAGAGGGTCATCTCGTTCAAGACTACCCTATCCACAAATAATTTCCTTTGCCATCATCCTCCAATGCTCCTATTCTTGCTAACGATTCACTAATCAAACCAAATGTCTTAAAAGCTAATCAATCCCAACAACATACCCCAAATCACTCTCTCTCTCTATCACAACATCCCCCTTGACCCTCATAATCCATATCCTTCCCAAATACTATCCTCCTCTATTCCTTTATCCTACAAAGATGTTGTCTTGGAGGTTGGGAAGAGACATCCCAAAAATTGAAAAAAAAAACACCCCACCTCCCACCTCTAATGGTTTTGTCTTGACCACTCCCTCTAGACTAGGTATCCCTTTGAAATCTCAACCAATTACCCCCATGAAATATCAAAATAGCTAGCGTAATGAAATTTCAACTAGCTAGCCCCATGAGATCTCAACTAGCTAGCCCCATGAGACCTTGATCTCAATCTATTTCTAAAGATCAATATTCTCATGATGCAATCCTAAATCCTCAACTATCATGCTATAAAATTATTTCAATGCTTTCATCATGTATGAGGACACTCTTCTTAATTATTTCCAATGAAGTGTCATGTTTAGTCTCAGAATGTAAGGGGATTGATCATCCCATCTTTAAAATATCATGTTAAGTAGTCTATTCGGTATAATCACATGTATGTCATCATGCTTCAAGAGGTAAAAATTAATGATGTTTGCTTAGATTCCACCCTTGCTACCATACGGAATGAATCTCACTTCTTCTATATTGAACATTTAGAGGGTAGAAATGGGGTTGCTTTAGGTCTTGCTCCGTAGCTTGCCAAGTTAATTGTTGAATTTGGGCCACCATTCTTTTTCAAAATAAATTACTTAGTTTTTTCTCAATCTATGTCCCCAATTCACCTAATGGTATAAATACCTTGTGGAAATGGTTGTGCCTCCACCTTCTAACTATTGATTAGGTGCTTGGGGTAACTTTAACATGGTTGAACACCCCACTAACTACATCTAGTAGAGACCCTCCCATTTATCCCAGCATGAGTTTGAATCCTGGATGTTAGCTCACAATTATTTGGGTGTTTTGGACCCTATCATGGAAAAAATGGACTCTCACAAGCCTCATTGGTACACATGGAGCAACTATTGTGAAGGCTTCTTAAGAAAAATGAGCTGATTAGATAGGTTTTACTTATCCCCAACTTACAAATTCAACCATCCTCTACAGACCACCCAGGGTTTATCTTGATATTAGCCACTCTCTCTAACCACCTCCCTATCTCCACCACTCTATCATTATCCAATCCCTTTAAACCCTTCCCATCGAACTTCCCTTTAATTTGAATGCTTTCCATCTTCAAAATCAAGATTGAATTGATGGCCTTCTAGCTACATGGGATGATGAACCTAAGCCCCAACATGACTAGTGGATTAGTTGGTGGGAGAGAACCATCACTCATTGTAATTTTCTCCTTAGTGACTATGGGAGAAGAGATATGGCTAATTGTCACATATTTGAGAAGTCACTTAGAGGGTAGCTAGAGCACAACAAAAAAACTCATGCACAATAACCCCCTTAGCATCCCCCTCCTACAATTAGTTTCTCACACATAACATTTACTTCAAAAATTGGATGTTTATATGAGGAAAGGTTCACAAATTCATGCTTGACTACAATGGGTCAAAGATAGGGACAAGGGTTCTAAATTCGTTTTCCATTTTCTAGAACAAAAACATAAAAAACATATTTCAATCATCAAAACTATAGATGGTTCTCAATCTAGTAACGAAATGATTATGGAAACTTTGTTTGACTATTATAAGCAATTGTTCACTAATGACTCAGCCAACAACCCTCTCATTCCAATTCTTGGAGAGAACATTGTGGATTACATCCCTTGCAAAATTGATCTCGGGTATGACACATATCTTGAGCAATATCTTTCCATGAATGAGATTGGTGAAGCCATGCACTGTCGATCTATAGAAAAGCCCCGAGATGAATGGTCTCCTAGTTGAATTTCATAGGGCCCTTTGGCCTCATATTTGGGAATATTTTTATAATTTTTATCTAGAAAGCATTAAAATTGGATCATTAGGAGTTGGTATCATTCAAGGGCTATTTAAACTTATATCAAAGGGAAAAAAGAGGACATAGTAAATGGTTGGTCCCTCATCACCTTATTGGATTCCTCTTCCAAGATTATTGCCAAGGCTTTGGCTTGAAGAATCAAACCCATTACTTAGGAAATCATTCAAGACCTAAAAAATTGGATTCTTGGGTGGCTAGTTTATTTTATACAATCTGGTGTTGGTTTGGGAGATGACTAAATGGGCCCAACAAACCTCCCAAGATGCTCTTATCATCAAGCTTGATTTTTACAAGGCTTACAACAACATCCACTGGTCATTTTTTCTCAAGATGCTTCATTGGTTGGGATTCAAAGATAAAATATGTGCTCAAGTCGTAATGTTTTTATGGATACAAATACTAGATTAGTGACCATGGATCACTCTCCCCTCAATTTCCCCTCCAAAATTCCTTCAGCTAAGGCTATCCCCTTGCCTTGATCCTCTACATCCTTGTAGTTGATGCCCTTGGATACCTCTTCTAGCATGCCCAAGCTAATAAACTTATTTGAGGCATCTCCTTCCTTAGTATGCTAAGGCACTCAACTCACAATTTGTTGATGACAACATGATCTTCACTCAAAATTCTATCAAAGAAGTGAATAATACTCTAGACAAACTAGATTTTTTTTGTGTGGTATCATGCTCCCAACTAGTGATGCATAAGAATTTTTTTTATGATCCATCCTAACCCCCGCCAACCATGGATCCCTAAGGAATAGAAAGAGGTGAAGTATGGTAGTATTACTAGATACCTACTATAATAAGCTAAAACAACTTATCTGGAGACTCTAATGGGCCAAATGGGATAACCAAAAAGCATGTCCACCATCTCTTAGTTAAACTACATTATACCAAAACACAAAGGAGGTTTAGGTATAATTAATCCATTCAATCAAGGGGTCTTCTTGATAGCCAAATGGATTGTGCTGGCTATTGAGGGGAATGTGCCTTGGGAGCACTTGCTCTACTTCCACATACAATATACAACTATAGGTAACCCATAGGACAGGATGCATTGGAATGATAATATTCTTTAGGCTCCATTCTTCAAAACCAAAGGTTCAACTTCCTTCAATTGTATTTAGAAACATCTTGGTTTGAAGATTCTAGAGATGGATCCAACAAAGGTGGTTCTAAATGACTTATCCCCTCCCCCCATTTTATGGAATCTCACATGGATGTTCTTTCTAAGTAATAAACTTAGCAAATTTATCAAGTTATTTTAACTCACAATCAATATTGGCATCATTTTTAGAAGTTTCACAAACCCTCGCTGTCGCTGTTCAAAAACCCTAGGAACCCTGTGATTGACTCCTACTTGTCACGGTGGTAACCGAAGTCATGTCAAATTGGCCTATTGACTTGGGTAAAGTCTCCCACCTTTCTTTCTTTGCTACTAAACTGTCATTCATGTTCCCCTGTTTACCTCATTTCTAGTTGTTTTCTTCTCATGAAAATGGAAGGACTACCTCTTCATCTGTGCCATTCTCACCAATTCAGTCTACCCGCTGTATACCTCTTTCTTATCATCACAATATGCCTCGCTCCTCCATCTAGAACTTGTCCAGCAGCCTTCCATTGTGGGGGTCATTTGTTCGAATATCCCTTCGGAGCAAAGAACAGCGGCTGTGGTGACCCTTCTCTTCAGCTTGACTGTGATCATGAACTGGGGATGCCTCTAATTAACATCAGTGGCTACCAATACTACGTAGTGACACCTTTTGAGCACCTGAAAGAGGATCCCCTCAATAACATGACAATACTTGATAAAAATTTGGGGGAAGATACATGCAACCCGTTGACCAGTAAACATACAATGGAACTCTGGTCTAGCCTTCAGTTTCGCATTTCTGATGAATGCATGAATATAAGTCTATGGGGAAAGTGCGGAGAAGAGATCAAAGGGAACTTGTCCATTAAGGTGAATACTTTACACTGTAACGACAGTTGGTACTATTCTTCCACTTCAAACTCGAGTTTGGGTAAGTATTGTAAATCATTAGTGCGTCTACCCATAAAAAATTCCTACACAACTAATCGATCGCTGGATCGAAGAGAAGACAGAGGATTCAGAGTAAAATGGCATTTCAGCAAAGGCTGTGAGCAGTGCGATTCAATAAAAGAGACTTGTATTTACGACATCAAAAATCCCACGCAATTGAGTTGCGAATTGTTGAGCCCTGGTAAGAGTCCTAACTCCTCGTCTACTTAATTGACAGATGAATGAAAAGCGTCAAACTTTCATGTCTAAAGAAAGTATTTTATTCTATGTTTTTTCTTGTATATTCTCTAAGGATAATACTAATAACAACTATGTCTGCCATTATTTATAATTGAGACCATGCAGGTGCCAATAAGACTGCTATTGCTACCAATCAAAAAAAAATTAAGACTGCTATTGCTCTAGGTAAGCATCCCTCCTCCTTTAATGTCCATAACTTTTTTTTTTTTTTTAAATAAGAATAACATATAAAATTAAAACCGTTGAAAAATATAACATTTAAATAAATGTTGTAATACAGGTATTTCTTTTGGAGGCCTCGCACTGATCACACTACTGGCAATGCTTTATATTTTGTATTTGAAGAGAAGAAAACAACCTCATTGTGGTGATTTCAATAATTATTAGAGAAGCAACATGGAAGTAGGTCATCCAAAGTATATGATAGGCAGTTTGTCCATATTTCCCTATCAAGAACTACAACAGGCAACAAATTTCTTCGACAAGAAGATGGAAGTTGGAGATGGAGGGTTTGGCGTGGTATACCTGGGTAAACTTGAGGACGGACAAGCTGTAGCAGTGAAAAGGCTTTATCAGGAGAGCCCCAAAACAATTCAACAATTTATCAACGAGATACAAATATTGCCATCCCTGTGTCATCCAAACCTTGTTCATCTCTATGGTTGTACGGGCCCGCTAAGTCCAGTGCTATTGCTTGTTTACAAGTTCGTGCCAAATGGAACCTTGTTTGATCACCTTCATGGGAGCCGAAAAACCCCCAGAGGCTTGCCTTGGGCGATTCGCTTAAGCATCGCCATAGAAGCTGCTCAGGCCTTGGCGTATCTCCACAGCATCGATCCGCCCATATTTCATAGAGATGTTAAATCCAGTAACATTCTTCTTGACGAAAATTTCTGAGCAAAAGTTGCAGATTTTGGGCTTTCCAAATTGGTGCCTGCGAATGTCTCACATGTCACGACTGCTCCACAAGGTACGCCCGGGTATGTTGATCCAGAGTATCATCAATGCTTCCATCTCAGTGAGAAGTCTGATGTGTACAGCTTAGGAGTTGTTTTGGTGGAGATCATCTCTGCCAAAGTAGCAGTGGATATTACGCGAAATACAAATGAAATCAACCTTGCTAATATGGCCACAGACAAGATCAGAAGAGGTGTTTTGGATGAATTGGTAGATCTAAATTTGAAGATTGAAAGAAATCATGAGGTGAAGGTCATGGTTGCTGCAGTTGCTGAATTGGCCTTTCAATGCCTTGCAATACAAAGGGACTTCAGACCAACCATGAAAGAAGTTGTTGGTCGTCTCATAGAAATCAAGGAGATGCTACAAGAAACCACATAATCTTCCAAGTCCATAAGCACCACACCAACAACTTCGCTGCAAGAAAATTGGCCCGGCATGGCTTTAGATTATAGTTCATCTTTGACTTCATTTTAGTAATTTTGTATTTAGTGTTCAGTTTATAGTTCAAAGTGTTAGTTTATGGTTATGTATTAATGTTGTGTAATTGTTTCCTCAATTGTTTGGGTAGTTTTTAGTTATTGATGGGTACTAGATGTTTATTTGACTGGTTGAAAATAGATAATTTTATAAGTTTATATTTGATTATGTAAATTTAAATCTTTATATTATATTTTTGTGTGTTTCTTATATATATATATATATATATATATATATATATATATATATATATATATATATGGCAAAAAATAAAAATATATTAACTTAGAAACCAGAAAAATATTACAAAAGGATTTCAAACACCTCGCACTAGAGCCTATAGAATAAAAATCTAAAAAGGTTTGCTACAATCCCGCCACCTCCAAGAACCAAAGGAAACTATAAAACCATTAAAACACATAAAACCAAGGAAAAGATGAATAATAGAAAAAAGGTCAAAGGCTGGTTCACATTGAAGGAAAGTTGTAGGTATATGCGTTAACAAAGTTTTTGGTTGAATAATGATGTAATAATCTTCAAAGGAGGAAATGAATCATTAATTTCTTGTTTGTAAAGATCTATAATCTCATGAAAAGCATTGTGATTTCAATGGCACTTTTATCATTCATCTTGCAATTTTCAAATAAGATATTCTCAAGTTGTTTTGCTTATTGTGAAGAAGGATCATATAGTATGATCTGAAATGTTGATTAAATTTTATCTCAATATGGTTTCACCTAGAAAGATTCTTCAAGCCAATAATTACTGATAGGAAATTTTTAAAATCATGTTTCATAATAGTCAAGTATGGATTTTACTAAGAGCATTGTTTTCAATTTTTACATATCCAATGGTGTGTAAATTTGACAAAGTGAAGCTCTAAAAGTTCAGAAAATTTTAAACAAAGAAAGGTGGTTATGTTAAAGCTTTGTTGAAGTCCTTTATTAAAAAAATTGAAAAGGGGGCTCATTACATTATTAAAAAGGAAAATTGGTGAAGTGAGCTTAAAGGTGAACTTAAAATATGTGGGAGATATAAGTAGATACATTAAGTGTACAATAAAGAGTATTTTTATAGTTTTTGAGAAATGTATTTTTCTTTAATGAGTAACTATTATAGATATCTTAAATACATCTATTTAAAAATGATTTATTTTATTTATTTAGGAGTTTTTTAATTTTACTTTAGAACTATTTAAGAATTATGTTATTTTATTTATATTGTTTACTTTATTTTTATTTGAATAGCTATTTCTATTTTATTTTAGAGTTAATTAATTTTACCATAGAGCCATTTTAAATTAAGAGTTAATTTCTATTGATAATTAAATTTGTTATAGTTTCTCTCTTGCTCTTTGTCGCTCCTATTCCCTATGCCCTAGCCTTGCAATCATAGGCAGCATTCCTACCTCTTCCTTCTCTTACTGCACATGACGGTGTGGTTGTAAATTCTCCCATGCTTGAGGATGTGGCATTTTCTTGATATTTACTTGCATGTCTAACTGTAGTGCATTCTTGGTGAGGGGTTTTAGTGATGGTGATAGCTCCTTTATGCCCTTCAAAGTCATTGGGTATCCTTCACCTAGTTTAAGTCTTCTAAATAGTAATGACCCTTGTTCATTCATGACTACCATGAGTGGAGGGTCCATCCCCATGATTGCTTCTCACCCTAACACTCATGGGACGATGGCACCACTCCTTTGTGCTTAGTCTTCCCTTGTATTTTTTAGGCTAGATGTGGCTAAAATGAGGCATATTTTGCTAAAAAGGGTCTAATTTGTAGATTTAATAGATTATGGACATGTCGCCTTGATATGTACCAATAGATTTTATAGAACTAGCAACCTCTTATTGAGGGGAAGTTCATGAGATTTACTTATGTGCCAAGGGATTCTTTATTGTGGTCTTTAACTAGGCCTTTGACAGGGATGTGATGATGGATGTCCAATTGTGGTTATGGGGCAAGCATTCCCATATGCTCAAGCCCTAGTTTCTCTCCTCTAACCCTCTAATTAAATCTCTCAAAATATTGCCAATATGGATTCACATGTCTAACATTCCTCTCCATTTTTGGTGTCTCCTATTATAAGGCTATTAGCAATGCTCTATGACATTTTTTGAAGTGGATTCAGCCACAACACTTTTCACCCACTCAAATTAGGCTTGTATTTTGGTGGATGTTGATATTTCCAAGGCCCTTCCTATGGATTTTGTCCTACAAATGGTGAATTATTACTGGGTCTAGCTTCTTGATTATGATTACCTTTATTTCTAATGTATTCAATGCTTTTTGATGGGACACTTGGCTATGGATTTCCCCACTCTATTTGTAAGGGTTTGGAATCAACTTCTTGGTGGTAGAATGTTCATCCCCACCACCTTACTATTGATCCTGATGATGCTAAATCTATGCTAGATGTGTTTCTCCTTTCATGCTTCTTCCTACTTCCAACACTATTATGGAACCTTCTAGTCTTGTTAAGAATCCATCCTCTAGTCATTCTTAGGCTACTCCTATAGTGGATGTCTCCTAGGTTCCTACTCATGTTGGGTCTAGGCCTTTTACCTTTGATCCATGATCGTCTATGTCTATTTGAGTCACTACCTTTCTAGTAAGGTGTCTTCAATCCGCTCCTTGTTCAGTGTTTCATATTGGGGTGACAGAGGCATAGTCCCTTGGACCCTATTCCCCACTTTGAGGATGAAGGTAATTTTTCTTCATGGACTATTGTTCAAAGGAGGAAGAAACTTCTTCCGAAGAGTGTTTCTACTTCCCATACCTGAGTCAAGGGTGTTTGAGTCGCTAGGTTAGGGTCCAAGATAGTGTAAGCCTTTGGCTCCTCTATCCTATGAAGCTACTAGTTTGTTGTGATGTTGCAACTTCATATCTATGTGCCATGTTGTTTGAGTTTTTCATGTTTGGTTTGGTGGTTTATCACTTCATGATTGTACAAGGGTTTGGGCCCTTTCAAAAGACCACTTTTACCCTTAATCAAAATATTAAGTTAATTTATTTTACCATAGAGCTATTTTATTTGCCATATATTTTCTTTATTTTAAAGTTAGGGTCTTTATATTTAAAAATAAATGTCAAATCTAAATAGTTTCTTTTTAAACAATTTTTCACAATCATGAAATGATTCTCCCCCTTGTTAGGAAATTACAAGTTGATCAAACCAATTCCTACATAACCTTATGAGAGAATATGATGAATACAAGCTTACAACAATTCCATAATACAAAGATCAAATAGACAAGCCATGAGATAACACAAGATATATCCTAAAAAAACCCTTAAGAGGGAAAAACTCAGCCTCCAAAAACATCCACACTCAATGTATTATTCAACAATGAAATATTACAATACACTTACAGAATCTCGATGAATACTTCTAAAACATCAAGCTCCTCCAATGCATCCTCCATGTGTCCAAGCATGTAACCACACATCCCATGCCATTCTTCACATATGCACTTACAAGAGAAACCTAATACAATGAAAACCACTCGACCAACCAACCCCAACTACTAACCATGTGCTTGCTTTTATAGAATCAATCTCACACAAATATAAGATGTAGTATAGGGAAAACCATGTGTTCCAAAACCATGGATACACAAAACTATTGGCCCCTCATTTAATATTTTCAAGGTCCTTAGACCCTTCTCTCCAATGTGGTCAAGTCTCTGGTGCGATAACATAGTCTTCTCTATAGGTAGTTTGATTCAAAAGAAAGAGCACCTTTAGGTACCTAGAAGCCATGACCATTTGTTGAAGAGGAAACTATCTCTTTTTTCTAATGAAGTAGTCTCAAACTTTCTTTTCACAAAAGTACTATTGCACTCAATAGTGTATGCATCAATCTTATATAATGTGACAATTTTGACACCTCTAGCAATAACCATAGCACATCTAACCATCTTGCATCTTGCATAAGAAAGACTACCTACACACCTGCATCTATTAGTTTTTCATTGATAGTAAATTTCATGCTAACCCAAGGATATGCAACACACCATTAATCATTTTTACTCTACCATCAGGAAATCTAATTTTAACTTTACCATAGACAACAATATTTAAACAAGAATCATCACCGAAGTACACCTTACCTCCATCAAATTCTTCACATTCAGAAAAATAATCTCTATTAGAGGTCATATGAAAAGATGCACCTGAGTCAATTAACCATGCATCATTACTTGCACAAGTGTCTAAAACTACAATGAATGCATCACCATCATCTTTCTCAAATTCAAAATTAGAATTAAATTTCTTCTTTTTCTTCTTCTTTTCTTCTTTGCACTCCTTATGATAGTGTCCATGCATACTACAGTTCCAGCAAATAACTTTGGACTTTTCAAGAGATTTGGACCTCCCTTTGGACTTGGATTTTGATTTATCATGCTTTTCATTCTTATTGACTCTTTCTTTAGGTCTTCCACAAACATTTAGGGCCTCTTTGGCACTGATGGATACCTTCCTCCTCATCTCTTCAGAAAGAAAGGTACCCACAACATATTCAACTTTCAAGATAATTGAAGTACTCCCAATAGCCATAACTAGAGAATCTCATGAATTAGACAAAGAACAAAGCAGGATCTGACATCTCCCCTCTTCATCCATTTTTACACTAATTAATGCTAATTGAGCCACCAACATATTAAATGCTTCTAGGTGGTCTATAGTTCATCCACCATCTTCCATTCTCAAGGAATACAACTTCTTCCCCAAGAAAATCTTGTTCACTAAAGATTTGGCTTGATATATCTCACCAAGTTTCTTCTATAGTTTATTTGTAGAGGGCTCTTCATGGACATTTCTTAAAATAGAGTCTTTCAAGCACAATCTTATTAGACCCTTAGATTTATGAATCCACAACATCATATTGAGCAACCAAAGTAGCATCTACAAGCCTTGAAACATTCTCATCAATAGCATCCCATAGATCTTGATCAATTAATAGATCTTCCATATTCAACTTCCACATCTCAAAATTATTACAAAAGAAAATCTCTACCTCTACTCTCCTTGATGTGCTTACCATCTAAAAATTTCTAAAACAGGTTACAAAGTATCTTCTACACAAACTCCTAGTCAAACTAGATTAGCTAAAAAAATGCAACAACCCACAACTAAAACCAAAAGTGACCGAGCTTTGATACCACTTGTAAAGAAGTTATGGTAGCAAAACAACTTCCTACACTAATCTTGAGAGGAGGATTATGCAAAAAATTTCAAATCTTTACAACAGTTATAAAAATTGTACATAAATAAAAGTAATACCACAACATAGTGATTTACATAGGGAAAACCCTTTTAGGAGAAAAACCCCACACTCCAAAAGTAGCACAATATATTATTCATAAATCTTAACAAGATTACAATATAATTGTAGAGCAAGCCTTCACAGGAGTATCACCAACCAAAAATCTAGAGGTAGCTTAACAATATCTATAAGACTCTCACACACAACCTCCATCTCAAGCACCTAATATATAGGAGATACAATACATGAAACTATTAAATGGTAATTAGAAAATAATGAGCCAAAACCACCCAAAAGTGGAGCCCAAATCCTTAGGGTTCTATTATCTCCAATCAAAGATATCTTATGATGTGCCATAACACACATCATAAGTTGGTCAACATGTGTAACTCTCCTTATAGCTATCTTCCATGTCCAACATTTTTTTACATTTTCCAATGCAGGAGGCCCAACTTCTAAAGGCCATAACTTTTGACTTGGGAGGCTAATTGAGCCTATTTTTTCTAAATTGTAGAGTTCAAAGCAATCTACACATTGAGCACCATTGGAAGTAGTAGAGTATTTATTTTGACCAAAAACCAACTCTATAGCCCAAAATTTGAGTTTATTCAGTTTTATAACCTAAAAATCACACTTTTTGTAATCGCGAAGTTGAGACACTTTTCCCAACACTTTTCACCCTTTAAAACTTGTATAAACATGACTTTATTGATTTTATACCATAACACATATAAATTATAATCCAACTTCATGAAAGTGACATTTTATGTTCAAGGCAACTTTAATGTCTATTTAATTTCTGGGTTTGATCTTGTTCTTCAGGTGTCATTCCTTTTTTGTTTGGTGGATGTTTATTTCGAGGATACAAAGGAAGTGGCCAGTCTTTATGAGGTGCAAGAGGTCTACAAGCAAGTTTATTGAAATTTTTATAATGTGATAGCATTATCTTCTAGGTTTGCATTGTGCAACTGTGTATTAATTGTTACAAGGGTTTGAGCACTTCTAGTCTCTACTACTTCATCTTGTCCAAGGATTTTTTAGATGGATTACAATCATTTGCCTATTCTAAATTTTTGGCTCTATTTTGTATAATATTGCTCTGGTTGTTGCTACTTTTAACTCTTCTGATGTAATACATCTACTTCTTTATGGGTGTGTCAATTCAGTTATCCATCACCAGAAGGGGTTATTCAATAGTTGTTTGTAGGCAATTTCCAACTATTCTAGTCATGTTTTTTTGGCTTTTGATGATCCGGTGGTTTTAGTTCTAGTTCACTATTCTTAGTTTCTACTCACAATCTTCATGGCAACAATACCTAGAAAGTGTATTCCTCTCTATTTTTTTATTCACTGTATAATACATGTCTTTCTATTTGTAATCAGCTTTGTGGACTAGAAGAACTCTCTATGATATGTGTTATGTTTGGCAATGGTTCACCCTATTGATGGCAGTTTATGTCTTATTTTTGCTCTATTGATATGAGGGTTTCCTTCCTTTTCAATGGTTGTTTATTCTTTGTATTAGCATTTCTTCAACATTAAAAGAATGCATATATAATTATATGCTAGGTAAGTCTTCCATGTTTAATGTCCATATCACTGCTCACATGAGATAATTTTCAATGCTTGGACAACAAATAGCTATCAAATCATTTGAATATTGACTAGTAAATTACATTAGAGGTGAGTTCTCCAAAAAGGTTATCTACGATATCATTTCGAATCTAATGGCCGTCAATTCTTCACCGGTGGGAAACGGTGCCAGTCACGAGCAAGGGTTGAACAGACTTTGGGATGTCGTTGGCATCTCTTTCCAACATGTGAATGCACGTGAATAATTTTGTTAAGTTTCCCACTTTAGTAGGTAGTACACATGGTGTCCTGCTTTAGTAGTACACATCAATTAAGTGGCAAGAGATTGTGGGCCCACGGGCCATACATAGCACTTATCACAGGATTGTGGGTGACAGATCCGCTTCACACATTTTTGGTTTAAAGGTGTAGTCTAGGCACTATTAATTGATCTTTACCTTTCCAATGTGGTAATGTTAAGAAAGGGAATCCTTCTATAATTTATTATATTCAATAATTTGATTTTGGGTTTTGAAGTGGCTTATAATATATGAGACTACCTCATACTCCTACCTCTAATACAAGATGTACATACTAAGCTAATGAATGAAGGCTTTAAAATGTGATTTAAAAAGGAATGAACAAATGAAAGATAAACAAAATAGTCAATGAAGGAAACCCTAATTGTAGGATGACATGTTATAAGGATCCCTAGACTACTAAGCTTGTACCAACTAGGTCCCAAGCATTGTTAAATCCATGTGCTACTTCCATGAAGAAAAAAGTGAGGGAAAAAGGGATGTTTGGAGATCCTAACATTATCAATCACATGGAAGTCACATCCTCTGATGAACAACACCACCACCTATAGCCAACATAGCTCTTCAACATGCAACATGCCTCCCAAGTAATAGATATTATTCATTTAGATTCCATGTCTACTAACCCTAATGCACCTTACCCTATTACACCCAACATTTTCATTGGGTCAAATGATGGACAACTCAATGATATCATGACTCCTAAGCCTAAGGAAACTTCCACTATCAATCACCCTTGTTTAGACAACCTAGCTAGAGGCAAGGTAGTTTATTTTGAGCTTCTCGATGAATTCAAAGATGTTATTACAGATTATAAAGCAAGATTCATAACATTATTTTCCCTTAAAGGCATCACATCTGAACAAGATTTTTTAAATGGACTTGAATAAACTAGGAACAAAATTATAAAATCCATTAGGGGGTTAGGAAGGGGCTATATCTTGCATACTTTTATAGACCCTGACCATACCCAAGCAACCCTCCACTATGGCTCATGGATCATGTGTGGGTAAACATGTTATGTACATTCTTGAGATCTTGACTTTCACCTGGAAGGAATATTTAAATCTAAATATTTGATGTGAATTGAGATACCTTTATCAATCTTGCCTCATGCCCCTTCTTGCATGACATAGCATCATAACTGGGTAGGATAACCTAGTGTAAAAAAAGTTGACAAGTGGGCTAGTCTAAGAGTACAACATAGAGCCTATATAGAGATGCATTATCTTGAATACTAACAAAATCTATTAAACTTGTGGGTCCTAGCTTTGAGTTCAACCAAAAAATTAATTACCCAAATAATTCAAATGCTTGTTTTTTACTACCATAAAGAGGGTCATCTCGTTCAAGACTACCCTATCCACAAATAATTTCCTTTGCCATCATCCTCCAATGCTCCTATTCTTGCTAACGATTCACTAATCAAACCAAATGTCTTAAAAGCTAATCAATCCCAACAACATACCCCAAATCACTCTCTCTCTCTATCACAACATCCCCCTTGACCCTCATAATCCATATCCTTCCCAAATACTATCCTCCTCTATTCCTTTATCCTACAAAGATGTTGTCTTGGAGGTTGGGAAGAGACATCCCAAAAATTGAAAAAAAAAACACCCCACCTCCCACCTCTAATGGTTTTGTCTTGACCACTCCCTCTAGACTAGGTATCCCTTTGAAATCTCAACCAATTACCCCCATGAAATATCAAAATAGCTAGCGTAATGAAATTTCAACTAGCTAGCCCCATGAGATCTCAACTAGCTAGCCCCATGAGACCTTGATCTCAATCTATTTCTAAAGATCAATATTCTCATGATGCAATCCTAAATCCTCAACTATCATGCTATAAAATTATTTCAATGCTTTCATCATGTATGAGGACACTCTTCTTAATTATTTCCAATGAAGTGTCATGTTTAGTCTCAGAATGTAAGGGGATTGATCATCCCATCTTTAAAATATCATGTTAAGTAGTCTATTCGGTATAATCACATGTATGTCATCATGCTTCAAGAGGTAAAAATTAATGATGTTTGCTTAGATTCCACCCTTGCTACCATACGGAATGAATCTCACTTCTTCTATATTGAACATTTAGAGGGTAGAAATGGGGTTGCTTTAGGTCTTGCTCCGTAGCTTGCCAAGTTAATTGTTGAATTTGGGCCACCATTCTTTTTCAAAATAAATTACTTAGTTTTTTCTCAATCTATGTCCCCAATTCACCTAATGGTATAAATACCTTGTGGAAATGGTTGTGCCTCCACCTTCTAACTATTGATTAGGTGCTTGGGGTAACTTTAACATGGTTGAACACCCCACTAACTACATCTAGTAGAGACCCTCCCATTTATCCCAGCATGAGTTTGAATCCTGGATGTTAGCTCACAATTATTTGGGTGTTTTGGACCCTATCATGGAAAAAATGGACTCTCACAAGCCTCATTGGTACACATGGAGCAACTATTGTGAAGGCTTCTTAAGAAAAATGAGCTGATTAGATAGGTTTTACTTATCCCCAACTTACAAATTCAACCATCCTCTACAGACCACCCAGGGTTTATCTTGATATTAGCCACTCTCTCTAACCACCTCCCTATCTCCACCACTCTATCATTATCCAATCCCTTTAAACCCTTCCCATCGAACTTCCCTTTAATTTGAATGCTTTCCATCTTCAAAATCAAGATTGAATTGATGGCCTTCTAGCTACATGGGATGATGAACCTAAGCCCCAACATGACTAGTGGATTAGTTGGTGGGAGAGAACCATCACTCATTGTAATTTTCTCCTTAGTGACTATGGGAGAAGAGATATGGCTAATTGTCACATATTTGAGAAGTCACTTAGAGGGTAGCTAGAGCACAACAAAAAAACTCATGCACAATAACCCCCTTAGCATCCCCCTCCTACAATTAGTTTCTCACACATAACATTTACTTCAAAAATTGGATGTTTATATGAGGAAAGGTTCACAAATTCATGCTTGACTACAATGGGTCAAAGATAGGGACAAGGGTTCTAAATTCGTTTTCCATTTTCTAGAACAAAAACATAAAAAACATATTTCAATCATCAAAACTATAGATGGTTCTCAATCTAGTAACGAAATGATTATGGAAACTTTGTTTGACTATTATAAGCAATTGTTCACTAATGACTCAGCCAACAACCCTCTCATTCCAATTCTTGGAGAGAACATTGTGGATTACATCCCTTGCAAAATTGATCTCGGGTATGACACATATCTTGAGCAATATCTTTCCATGAATGAGATTGGTGAAGCCATGCACTGTCGATCTATAGAAAAGCCCCGAGATGAATGGTCTCCTAGTTGAATTTCATAGGGCCCTTTGGCCTCATATTTGGGAATATTTTTATAATTTTTATCTAGAAAGCATTAAAATTGGATCATTAGGAGTTGGTATCATTCAAGGGCTATTTAAACTTATATCAAAGGGAAAAAAGAGGACATAGTAAATGGTTGGTCCCTCATCACCTTATTGGATTCCTCTTCCAAGATTATTGCCAAGGCTTTGGCTTGAAGAATCAAACCCATTACTTAGGAAATCATTCAAGACCTAAAAAATTGGATTCTTGGGTGGCTAGTTTATTTTATACAATCTGGTGTTGGTTTGGGAGATGACTAAATGGGCCCAACAAACCTCCCAAGATGCTCTTATCATCAAGCTTGATTTTTACAAGGCTTACAACAACATCCACTGGTCATTTTTTCTCAAGATGCTTCATTGGTTGGGATTCAAAGATAAAATATGTGCTCAAGTCGTAATGTTTTTATGGATACAAATACTAGATTAGTGACCATGGATCACTCTCCCCTCAATTTCCCCTCCAAAATTCCTTCAGCTAAGGCTATCCCCTTGCCTTGATCCTCTACATCCTTGTAGTTGATGCCCTTGGATACCTCTTCTAGCATGCCCAAGCTAATAAACTTATTTGAGGCATCTCCTTCCTTAGTATGCTAAGGCACTCAACTCACAATTTGTTGATGACAACATGATCTTCACTCAAAATTCTATCAAAGAAGTGAATAATACTCTAGACAAACTAGATTTTTTTTGTGTGGTATCATGCTCCCAACTAGTGATGCATAAGAATTTTTTTTATGATCCATCCTAACCCCCGCCAACCATGGATCCCTAAGGAATAGAAAGAGGTGAAGTATGGTAGTATTACTAGATACCTACTATAATAAGCTAAAACAACTTATCTGGAGACTCTAATGGGCCAAATGGGATAACCAAAAAGCATGTCCACCATCTCTTAGTTAAACTACATTATACCAAAACACAAAGGAGGTTTAGGTATAATTAATCCATTCAATCAAGGGGTCTTCTTGATAGCCAAATGGATTGTGCTGGCTATTGAGGGGAATGTGCCTTGGGAGCACTTGCTCTACTTCCACATACAATATACAACTATAGGTAACCCATAGGACAGGATGCATTGGAATGATAATATTCTTTAGGCTCCATTCTTCAAAACCAAAGGTTCAACTTCCTTCAATTGTATTTAGAAACATCTTGGTTTGAAGATTCTAGAGATGGATCCAACAAAGGTGGTTCTAAATGACTTATCCCCTCCCCCCATTTTATGGAATCTCACATGGATGTTCTTTCTAAGTAATAAACTTAGCAAATTTATCAAGTTATTTTAACTCACAATCAATATTGGCATCATTTTTAGAAGTTTCACAAACCCTCGCTGTCGCTGTTCAAAAACCCTAGGAACCCTGTGATTGACTCCTACTTGTCACGGTGGTAACCGAAGTCATGTCAAATTGGCCTATTGACTTGGGTAAAGTCTCCCACCTTTCTTTCTTTGCTACTAAACTGTCATTCATGTTCCCCTGTTTACCTCATTTCTAGTTGTTTTCTTCTCATGAAAATGGAAGGACTACCTCTTCATCTGTGCCATTCTCACCAATTCAGTCTACCCGCTGTATACCTCTTTCTTATCATCACAATATGCCTCGCTCCTCCATCTAGAACTTGTCCAGCAGCCTTCCATTGTGGGGGTCATTTGTTCGAATATCCCTTCGGAGCAAAGAACAGCGGCTGTGGTGACCCTTCTCTTCAGCTTGACTGTGATCATGAACTGGGGATGCCTCTAATTAACATCAGTGGCTACCAATACTACGTAGTGACACCTTTTGAGCACCTGAAAGAGGATCCCCTCAATAACATGACAATACTTGATAAAAATTTGGGGGAAGATACATGCAACCCGTTGACCAGTAAACATACAATGGAACTCTGGTCTAGCCTTCAGTTTCGCATTTCTGATGAATGCATGAATATAAGTCTATGGGGAAAGTGCGGAGAAGAGATCAAAGGGAACTTGTCCATTAAGGTGAATACTTTACACTGTAACGACAGTTGGTACTATTCTTCCACTTCAAACTCGAGTTTGGGTAAGTATTGTAAATCATTAGTGCGTCTACCCATAAAAAATTCCTACACAACTAATCGATCGCTGAATCGAAGAGAAGACAGAGGATTCAGAGTAAAATGGCATTTCAGCAAAGGCTGTGAGCAGTGCGATTCAATAAAAGAGACTTGTATTTACGACATCAAAAATCCCACGCAATTGAGTTGCGAATTGTTGAGCCCTGGTAAGAGTCCTAACTCCTTGTCTACTTAATTGACAGATGAATGAAAAGCGTCAAAACTTTCATGTCTAAAGAAAGTATTTTATTCTATGTTTTTTCTTGTATATTCTCTAAGGATAATACTAATAACAACTATCTCTGCCATTATTTATAATTGAGACCATGCAGGTGCCAATAAGACTGCTATTGCTACCAATCAAAAAAAATTTAAGACTGCTATTGCTCTAGGTAAGCATCCCTCCTCCTTTAATGTCCATAACTTTTTTTTTTTTTTTAATAAGAATAACATATAAAATTAAAACCGTTGAAAAATATAACATTTAAATAAATGTTGTAATACAGGTATTTCTTTTGGAGGCCTCGCACTGATCACACTACTGGCAATGCTTTATATTTTGTATTTGAAGAGAAGAAAACAACCTCATTGTGGTGATTTCAATAATTATCAGAGAAGCAACATGGAAGTAGGTCATCCAAAGTATATGATAGGCAGTTTGTCCATATTTCCCTATCAAGAACTACAACAGGCAACAAATTTCTTCGACAAGAAGATGGAAGTTGGAGATGGAGGGTTTGGCGTGGTATACCTGGGTAAACTTGAGGACGGACAGGCTGTAGCAGTGAAAAGGCTTTATCAGGAGAGCCCCAGAACAATTCAACAATTTATCAACGAGATACAAATATTGTCATCCCTGTGTCATCCAAACCTTGTTCGTCTCTATGGTTGTACGGGCCCGGTAAGTCCAGTGCTACTGCTTGTTTACGAGTTCGTGCCAAACGGGACCTTGTTTGATCACCTTCATGGGAGCCGAAAAATCCCCAGAGGCTTGCCTTGGGCGATTCGCTTAAGCATCGCCATAGAAGCTACTCAGGCCTTGGCGTATCTCCACAGCATCGATCCACCCATATTTCACAGAGATGTTAAATCCAGTAACATTCTTCTCGACGAAAGTTTCCGAGCAAAAGTCACAGATTTTGGGCTTTCCAAATTGGTGCCTGTGAATGTCTCACATGTCACGACTGCTCCGCAAGGTACGCCTGGGTATGTTGACCCAGAGTATCATCAATGCTTCCATCTCACTGAGAAGTCTGATGTGTATAGCTTAGGAGTTGTTTTGGTGGAGATCATCTCTGCCAAAGTAGCAGTGGATATTACGCGAAATACTAATGAAATCAGCCTTGCTAATATGGCCACAGACAAGATCAGAAGAGGTGTTTTGGATGAATTGGTTGATCCAAATTTGAAGATTGAAAGAAATCATGAGGTGAAGGTCACAGTTGCTGCAGTTGCCGAATTGGCCTTTCAATGCCTTGCAATAGAAAGGGACTTCAGACCAACCATGAAAGAAGTTGTTGGTCGTCTCATAGAAATCAAGGAGATGCTACAAGAAACCATAGAATCTTCCAAGTCCATAAGCATCTCGCCAACAACTTCGCTACAAGAAAACTAGCCCGACATGACTTCAGATTATAGTTCATCTCTGACTTCATTTTAGTAATTTTGTATTTAGTGTTCAGTTTATAGTTCAAAGTGTTAGTTTATGGTTATGTATTAATGTTGTGTAATTGTTTCCTCAATTGTTTGGGTAGTTTTTAGTTATTGATGGGTACTGGATACTTATTTGACTGGTTGAAAATAGATAATTTTATAAGTTTATATTTGACTATGTAAATTTAAATCTTTATATTATATTTTTGTGTGTTTCTTATATATATATTGGGTAAAAAGTAAAAATATATTAACTTAGAAACCAGAGAAAAATTACAAAAGGATTTTCAAACACCTTGCACTAGAGCCTATAGAATAAAAATCTAAAAAGGTTTGCTACAATCCTGCCACCTCCAAGAACCAAAGGAAACTATAAAACCATTAAAACACATAAAACCGAGGAAAAGATGAATAATAGAAAAAAGGTTGAAGGCTGGTTCACATTGAAGGAAAGTTGTAGGTATATGCGTTGAAAAAGTTTTTGGTTGAATAATGATGAAATAATCTTCAAAGGAGGAAATGAATAATTAATTTCTTGTTTGTAAAGATTTATAATCTCATGAAAAACATTGTGATTTCATTGCCACTTTTATCATTCATCTTGCAATTTTCAAATATGATCTTCTCAAGTTGTTTTGCTTATCGTGAAGAAGGATCATATAGTATGATCTAAAATGTCGATTAAATTTTATTTCAATACGTTTTCACCTAGAAAGATTCTTCAAGCCATTAAATTTTATCTCAATACGGTTTCACCTAGAAAGATTCTTCAAGCCAATAATTACTAATAGGAAATTTAAAAAATCGTGTTTCATAATAGTCAAGTATGGATTTTACTAAGAGCATTGTTTTCAATTTTTACATATCCAATGGTGTGTAAATTTGACAAAGTGAAGCTCTAAAAGTTCAGAAAATTTTAAACAAAGAAAGGTGGTTATGTTAAAGCTTTGTTGAAGCCCTTTATAAAAAAATTGAAAAAGGGGCTCATTACATTATTAAAAAGGGAAATTGATGAAGTGAGCTTAAAGGTGAACTTAAAATATGTGGGAGATATAAGTAGATACATTAAGTGTACAATAAAGAGTATTTTTATAGTGTTTGAGAAATTTATTTTTCTTTAATGAGTAACTATTATTGATATCTTAAATATATCTATTTAAAAAATGTCAAGAGAAGTCTTGAGTTATTTTATTTATTTAGGAGTTTTTTTATTTTACTTTAGAACTATTTAAGAATTATGTTATTTTATTTATATTGTTTACTTTATTTTTAATTTATTTTAGAGTTAATTAATTTTACCATAGAGCCATTTTAAATTAAGAGCTAATTTCTATTGATAATTAAATTTGTTATAGTTTCTCTCTTGCTCTTTGTCGCACCTACTCCCTGTGCCCTAGCCTTGCAATCATAGGCAACATTCCTACCTCTTCCTTCTCTTACTACACGTGACGGTGTGGTTGTAAGTTCTCCCATGCTTGAGGATGTGGCATTTTCTTCAGATTTACTTGCATGTCTAACTGTAGTGCATTCTTGGTGAGGGGTTTTAGTGATGGTGATAGCTCCTTTACGCCCTTCAAAGTCATTGGGGATCCTTCACCTAGTTCAAGTCTGCTAGACAGTAATGACCCTTGTTCATTCATGACTACCATGAGTGGAGGGTCCATCACTATGATTGCTTCTCACCCTAAAACTCATGGGACGATGGCACCACTCCTTTGTGCTTAGTCTTCCCTTGTTGTATTTTTTAGGCTAGATGTGGCTAAAATGAGGCATATTTTGCTAAAAAGGGTCTAATTTGTAGATTTAATAGGTTATGGACATGCCACCTTGATATTTACCTGTAGATTTTATAGAACTAGCAAGCTCTTGTTGAGGGGAAGTTCATGAGATTTACTTATGTGCCAAGGGATTCTTTATTGTGGACTTTAACTAGGCCTTTGATAGGGATGTGATGATGGATGTCTAATTGTGGTTATGGGGCAAGCATTCCCTTATGCTCGAGCCCTAGTTTCTCTCCTCTAACCCTCTAATTAAATCTCTCAATATATTTCCAATATGGATTCACATGTCTAACCTTCCTCTCCATTTTTGGTGTCTCCTATTATAAGGCTATTAGCAATGCTCTATGACATTTTTTGAAGTGGATTCAGCCACAACACTTTTCACCCACTCAAATTAGGCTTGTATTTTGGTGGATGTTGATATTTCCAAGGCCCTTCCTATGGATGTTGTCCTACAACTAGTGAATTATTATTGGGTCTAGCTTCTTGATTATGATTACCTTTATTTCTAATGTCTTCGATGCTTTTTGATGGGACACTTGGCTATGGATTTCCCCCACTCTATTTGTAAGGGTTTGGAATCAACTTCTTGGTGGTAGAATGTTCATCCCCACCACCTTACTATTGATCCTGATGATGCTAAATCTATGCTAGATGTGTTTCTCCTTTCATGCTTCTTCCTTCTTCCAACACTATTATGGAACCTTCTAGTCTTGTTAAGCATCCATCCTCTAGTCATTCTTAGGCTACTCCTATGGTGCATGTCTCCTAGGTTCCTACTCATGTTGGGTCTAGGCCTTTTACCTTTGATCCATGATCGTCTATGTCTATTTGAGTCACTACCTTTCTAGTAAGGTGTCTCCAATCCCCTCCTTGTTCATTGTTTCATATTGGGGTAACAGAGGCATAGTCCCCTGGACCCTATCCCCCTACTTTGAGGATGAAGGTAACTTTTCTTCATGGACTATTGTTCAAAGGAGGAAGAAACTTCTTCTGAAACGTGTTTTTGCTTCCCATACCTGAGTCAAGGGTGTTTGAGTTGCTAGGTTAGGGTCCAAGATAGTTTAAGCCTTTGGCTCCTCTATCCTATGAAGCTACTAGTTTGTTGTGATGTTGCAACTTCATATCTATGTGCCATGTTGTTTGAGTTTTTCATGTTTGGTTTGGTGGTTTATCACTTCATGATTGTACAAGGGTTTGGGCCATTTCAAAAGACCACTTCTATGCTTAATCAAAATATTAAGTTAATTTATTTTACCATAGAGCTATTTTATTTGCCATATATTTTCTTTATTTTAAAGTTAGGGTCTTTATATTTAAAAATAAATGTCAACTCTAAATAGTTTCTCTTTAAACAATTTTTCACAATCATGAAATGATTCTCCCCCTTGTTAGGAAATTATAGGTTGATCAAACCAATTCCTACATAACCTTATGAGAGAATATGATGAATACAAGCTTACAACAATTCCATAATACAAAGATCAAATAGACAAGCCATGAGATAACACAAGATATATCCTAAAAAAACCCTTAAGAGGAAAAAACTCAGCCTCCAAAAACATCCACACTCAATGTATTATTCAACAATGAAATATTACAATACACTTACAGAATCTCGATGAATACTTCTAAAACATCAAGCTCCTCCAATGCATCCTCCATGTGTCCAAGCATGTAACCACACATCCCATGCCATTCTTCACATATGCACTTACAAGAGAAACCTAATACAATGAAAACCACTCGACCAACCAACCCCAACTACTAACCATGTGCTTGCTTTTATAGAATCAATCTCACACAAATACAAGATGTAGTATAGGGAAAACCATGGATACACAAAACCATTGACCCCTCATTTAATATTTTCAAGGTCCTTAGACCTTTCTCTCCAATGTGGTCAAGTCTCTGGTGCGATAACATAGTCTTCTTTATAGGTAGTTTTGATTCAAAAGAAAGAGCACCTTTAGGTACCTAGAAGCCATGACCATTTGTTGAAGAGGAAACTATCTATTTTTTCTAATGAAGTAGTCTCAAACTTGTTTTTCACAAAAGTATTGTTGCACTCAATAGTGTATGCATCAATCTTATATAATGTGTCAATTTTGACACCTCTAGCAATAACCATAGCACATCTAACCATCTTGCATCTTGCATAAGAAAGACTACCTACACACCTGCATCTATTAGTTTTTCATAGATAGTAAATTTCATGCTAACCCAAGGATATGCAACACACCATTAATCTTTTTTACTCTACCATCAGGAAATCTAATTTTAACTTTACCATAGATTACAATATTTAAACAAGAGTCATCACCGAAGTACACCTTACCTCCATCAAATTCTTCACATTCAGAAAAATAATCTCTATTAAAGGTCACATGAAAAGATGCACCTGAGTCAATTAACCATGCATCATTACTTGCACAAGTGTCCAAACTACAATGAACGCATCACCATCATCCTTCTCAGATTCAAAATTAGAATTAAATTTATTCTTTTTCTTCTTCTTTTCTTCTTTGCACTCCTTATGATAGTGTCCATGCATACTATAGTTCTAGCAAATAACTTTGGACATTTCAAGAGATTTGGATCTCCCTTTGGACTTGGATTTTGATTTATCATGCTTCTAATTCTTATTGACTCTTTCTTTAGGTCTTCCACAAACATTTAGGGCCTCTTTGGCACTGATGGATACCTTCCTCCTCATCTCTTCAGAAAGCAAGGAACCCATAACATATTCAACTTTCAAGACAATTGAAGTACTCCCAATAGCCATAACTAGAGAATCTCATGAATTAGACAAAGAACAAAGCAGGATCTGACATCTCTCCTCTTCATCCATTTTTACACCAATTGATGCTAATTGAGCCACCAACATATTGAATGCTTCTAGGTGGTCTATAGTTCATCCACCATCTTCCATTTTCAAGGAATACAACTTCTTCCCCAAGAAAATCTTGTTCACTAAAGATTTGGCTTGATATATCTCACCAAGTTTCTTCTATAGTTTATTTGCAGAGGGCTCTTCATGGACATTTCTTAAAATAGAGTCTTTCAAGCACAATCTTATTAGACCCTTAGATTTATGAATCCACAACATCATATTGAGCAACCAAAGTAGCATCTACAGGCCTTGAAACATTCTCATCAATAGCGTCCCATAGATCTTGATCAATTAATAGATCTTCCATCTTCAACTTCCACATCTCAAAATTATTACCAAAAAAAATCTCTACCTCTATTCTATTTGACATGCTTACCATCTAAAAATTCCTAAAACAAGATTACAGAGTATCTTCTACATAAACTCCCAGTCAAACTAGATTAGCTAAAAAAATGCAACAACCCACAACTAAAACCAAAAGTGACCGAGCTTTGATACCACTTGTAAGGAATCTATGGTAGCGAAACAACTTCCTACACTAATCTTGAGAGGAGGATTATGCAAAAAAATTCAAATCTTTACAACAGTTATAAAAATTGTACATAAATAAACATAAATAGAAGTAATACCACAACATAGTGATTTACATGGGGAAAACCCTTTTAGGAGAAAAACCCCACACTCCAAAAGTAGCACAATATATTATTCATAAATCTTAACAAGATTACAATATAATTGTAGAGCAAGCCTTCACGGGAGTATCACCAACCAAAAATCTAGAGTTAGCTTAACAATATCTATAAGACTCTCACACAACCTCCATCTCAAGCACCTAATATATATGAGATACAATACATGAAACTATTAAATGGTAATTAGAAAATAATGAGCCAAAACCACACAAAAGTGGACCCCAAATCCTTAGGGTTCCTTTGTCTCCAGTCAAAGATATCTTATGATGTGCCATAACACACATCATAAGTTGGTCAACATGTGTAACTCCCCTTATAGCTATTTTCCATGTCTAACATATTTTTTACATTTTCCAATGAAGGAGGCCAAACTTCTAAAGGCCGTAGCTTTTGATTTGGGAGGCTAATTGAGCCTATTTTTTTCTAAATTGTAGAGTTCAAAGCAATCTACACATCGAGCACCATTGGAAGTAGTGCTGGGAAACTTAGAGTATTTATTTTGACCAAAAACCAACTCTATAGCCCAAAATTTGAGTTTATTCAGTTTTATAACCTAAAAATCACACTTTTTGTAATCGCAAGGTTGAGACACTTTTCTCAACACTTTTCACCCTTTAAAACTTGTATAAACATGACTTTATTGATTTTATTCCATAACACATAAATTATGCTCCAACTTCATGAAAGTGACATTTTATTTTCAAGGCAACTTTAATGTCTATTTAATTTCTGGGTTTGATCTTGTTCTTCAAGCGTCATTCCTTTTTGTTTGGTGGATGTTGATTTCTAGGATACAGAGGAAGTGGCCAATCTTTGTGAGGTGCAAGAGGTCTACAAGCAAGTTTAGTGAAATTTTTATAATGTGATAGCATTATCTTCTAGGTTTGCATTGTGCAACTGTGTATTAATTGTTATAAGGGTTTGAGCACTTCTAGTCTCTGCTACTTCATCTTGTCCAAGGACTTCTTAGATGGATTGCGATCATTTGCCTATTCTGGATTTTTGGCTCTATTTTGTATAACATTGCTCTGATTGTTGCTACTTTTAACTCTTCTGACATAATACATCTACTTCTTTATGGGTGTGTCAATTCAATTATCCATCACCAGAAGGGGTTATTCAATAGTTGTTTGTAGGTGATTTCCAACTATTCTAGTCATGTTTTTTTGGCTTTTGATGATCCGGTGGTTTCAGTTCTAATTCACTATTCTTAGTTGCTACTCACAATCTTCATGGCAACAGTAGTTAGAAAATGTATTCCTCTCTATTTTTTTATTCACTATATAATACATATTTTCTATTTGTAATAAAAGAACTCTATGATATGTGTTATGTTTGGTAATGGTTCACCCTATTGATGGCAATTTATGTCTTATTTTTGCTCTATTGATATGAGGGTTTCCTTTCTTAGTCATTTTCAATGGCTATTTATTCTTTGTATTAGCATTTCTTCAACATTAAAAGAATGCATATATAATTATATGCTAGGTAAGTCTTCCATGTTTAATGTCCATATCAATGCTCACATGAGATACTTTTCAATGCTTGGACAACAAATAGCTACCTATCAAATCATTTGAATATTGACTAGTAAATTACATTAGAGGTGAGTTCTCCAAAAAGGTTATCTACGATGTCATTTCGAATCTAATGGCCGTCAATTCTTCATCGGTGGGAAACGGTGCCAGTCACGAGAAAGTGTTGAACGGACTTTGGGATGTCGTTGGCATCTCTTTCCAACATGTGAATTCATAGATGCATGTGAATAATTTTGTTAAGTTTCCCACTTTAGTAGGTAGTACACATGGTTTCCCGCTTTAGTAGTACACATCAATCAAGTGGCAAGGGATTGTGGGCCCACTGGCCATACTTAGCACTCATCACAGGATTTTGGGTGACAGAGAGTATACTAGAATAAAGTGATACACTTCACACATTTTTGGTTTAAAGGTGTAGTCTACGCACACATTAATTGACCTTTACCTCTCACTGTGGTAATGTTAAGAAATGGAATCCTTCTATAATTTATTATATTCCATAATTTGATTTTGGGCTTTGAAGTGGCTTATAATATATGAGACTACTTCATACTCCTACCTCTAATACAAGATGTACATACTAAACTAATGAATGAAGGTTTTAAAATGTGATTTAAAAAGGAATGATCAAATGAAAGATAAACAAAATAGTTAATGAAAGAAACCCTAATTGTAGGATGACATGTTATAAGGATCCCTAGACTACTAAGCCTAAACCAACTAGGTCTCAAGCATTGTTAAACCCATGTGCTACTTCCATGAAGAAAAAAGCGAGGGAAAAAGGGATGTTTGGAGATCCTAACATTGTCAATCGCATGGAAGTCACATCCTCTGATGAACAACACCACCACCTATAGCCAACATAGCTCTTCAACATGCAACATGCCTCCCAAGTAATAAATATTATTCATTTAGATTCCATGTCTACTAACCCTAATGCACCTTACCCTATTACAACCAACATTTTCATTGGGTCAAACGATGGACAACTCAATGATATCATGACTCCTAAGCCTAAGGAAACTTCCACTATCAATCACCCTTGTTTAGACAACCTAGCTAGAGGCAAGGTAGTTTATTTTGAGCTTCTCGATGAATTCAAAGATGTTATTACAGATTATAAAGCAAGATTCGTAACATTATTTTCCCTTAAAGGCATCACATCTTAACAAGATTTTTTAAATGGACTTGAATAAACTAGGAACAAAATAGTTGGTTTATAAAATCCATTAGGGGGTTAGGAAGGGGATATATCTTGCATACTTTTATAGACCTAGACCATACCCAAGCAACCCTCCACTATGGCTCATGGATCATGTGTGGGTAAACATGTTATGTACATTCTTGAGATCTTGACTTTCACCTAGAAGGAATATTTAAATCTAAATATTTGATGTGAATTGAGATACCTTTATCAATCTTGCCTCATGCCCCTTCTTGCATGACATAGCATCATAACTGGGTAGGATAACCTAGTGTAAAAAAAGTTGACAAGTGGGCTAGTCTAAGAGTACAACCTAGAGCCTATATAGAGATGCATTATCTCGACCACTAACAAAATCTATTAAACTTGTGGGTCCTAGCTTTGAGTTCAACCAAAAAAGTAATTACCCAAATAATTCAAATGCTTGTTTTTTACTACCATAAGGAGGGTCATCTCGTTCAAGACTACCCTATCCACAAATAATTTCCTTTGCCATCATCCTCCAATGCTCCTATTCTTGCTAACGATTCACTAATCAAACCAAATGTCTTAAAAGCTAATCAATCCCAACAACATACCCCAAATCACTCTCTCCTTATCACAACATCCCCCTTGACCCTCATAATCCATATCCTTCCCAAATACCATCCTCCTCTATTCCTTTATCCTACAAAGATGTTGTCTTGGAAGTTGGGAAGAGACATCCCAAAAATTGAAAAAAAAACACCCCACCTCCCACCTCTAATGGTTTTGTCTTGACCACTCCTTCTAGACTAGGTATCCCTTTGAAATCTCAACCAATTACCCCCATGAAATATCAAAATAGCTAGCCTAATGAAATCTCAACTAGCTAGCCCCATGATATCTCAACTAGTTAGCCCCATGAGACCTTGATCTCAATCTATTTCTAAAGATTAATAGTCTCATGATGCAATTCTAGATCCTCAATCTATCATGCTATAAAATTATTTCAATGCTCTCATCATGTATGAGGACACTCTTCTTAATTATTTCCAATGCAGTGCCATGTTTAGTCTCAGAATGTAAGCGGATTGATCATCCCATCTTTAAAATATCATGTTAAGTAGTCTATTCAGTATAATCACATGTATGTCATCATGCTTCAAGAGGTAAAAATTAATGATGTTTGCTTAGATTCCACCCTTGCTACCATATGGAAAGAGTCTCACTTCTTCCATATTGAACATTTAGAGGGTAGAAATGGGGTTGTTTTAGGTCTTGCTCCATAGCTTGCCAAGTTAATTGTTGAATTTGGGCCACCATTCTTTTTCAAAATAAATTACTTAGTTTTTTCTCAATCTGTCCCCAATTCACCTAATGGTAGAAATATCTTGTGGAAATGGTTGTGCCTCCACCTTCTAACTATTGATTAGGTGCTTGGGGGTAACTTTAATATGGTTGAACACCCCACTAACTACATCTAGTAGAGACCCTCCCATTTATCCCAGCATGAGTTTGAATCCTGGATGTTAGCTCACAATTATTTGGGTGTTTTGGACCCTATCATGGAAAAAATGGACTCTCACAAGCCTCATTGGTACACATGGAGCGACTATTGTGAAGGCTTCTTAAGAAAAATGAGCTGATTAGATAAGTTTTACTTATCCCCAACTTACAAATTCAACCATCCTCTACCGACCACCCAGGGTTTATCTTGATATTAGCCACTCTCTCTAACCACCTCCCTATCTCCACCACTCTATCATTATCCAATCCCTTTAAACCCTTCCCATCGAACTTCCCTTTAAGTTGAATGCTTTCCATCTTCAAAATCAAGATTGAATTGATGGCCTTCTAGCTACATGGGATGATGAACCTAAGCCCCAACATGACTAGTGGATTAGTTGGTGGGAGAGAACCATCACTCATTGTAATTTTCTCCTTCATGACTATGGGAGAAGAGATATGGCTAATTGTCACATATTTGAGAAGTCACTTAGAGGGTAGCTAGAGCACAACAAAAAAACTCATGCACAATAACCCCCTTAGCATCCCCCTCCTACAATTAGTTTCTCACACATAACATTTACTTCAAAAATTGGATGTTTATATGAGGAAAGGTTCACAAATTCATGCTTGACTACAATGGGTCAAAGATAGGGACAAGGGTTCTAAATTCATTTTCCATTTTCTAGATCAAAAACATAAAAAAAACATATTTCAATCATCAAAACTATAGATGGTTCTCAATCTAGAATGAAATGATTATGGAAACTTTGTTTGACTATTATAAGCAATTGTTCACTAATGACTTAGCCAACAACCCTCTCATTCCAATTCTTGGAGAGAACATTGTGGATTACATCCCTTGCAAAATTGATCTCAGGTACGACACATATCTTGAGCAATATCTTTCCATGAATGAGATTGGTGAAGCCATGCACTGTCGAGCTCTAGAAAAAGCCCCGAGATGAATGGTCTCCTAGTTGAATTTCATAGGGCCCTTTGGCCTCATATTTGGGAATATTTTTATAATTTTTATCTAGAAAGCATTAAAATTGGATCGTTAGGAGTTGGTATCATTCAAGGGCTATTTAAACTTATATCAAAGGGAAAAAAGAGGACATAGTAAATGGTTGGTCCCTCATCACCTTATTGGATACTTCTTCCAAGATTATTGCCAAGGCTTTGGCTTGAAGAATCAAACCCATTACTTAGGAAATCATTCAAGACCTAAAAAATTGGATTCTTGGGTGGCTAGTTTATTTTATACAATCTAGTGTTGGTTTGGGAGATGACTAAATGGGCCCAACAAACCTCCCAAGATGCTCTTATCATCAAGATTGATTTTTACAAGGCTTACAACAACATCCGCTGGTCATTTTTTCTCAAGATGCTTCATTGGTTGGGATTCAAAGATAAAATATGTGCTCAAGTCATAATGTTTTTATGGATACAAATACTAGATTAGTGACCATGGATCACTCTCCCCTCAATTTCCCCTCCAAAATTCCATCAACTAAGGCTATCCCCTTGCCTCAATCCTCTACATCCTTGTAGTTGATGCCCTTGGATACCTCTTCTAGCATGCCCAAGCTAATAAACTTATTTGAGGCATCTCCTTCCTTAGTATGCTAAGGCACTCAACTCACAATTTGTTGATGACAACATGATCTTCACTCAAAATTCTATCAAAGAAGTGAATAATACTCTAGACAAACTAGATTTGTTTTGTGTGGTATCATGCTCCCAACTAGTGATGCATAAGAAATTTTTTAATGATCCATCCTAACCCCCGCCCACCATGGATCCCTAAGGAATAGAAAGAGGTGAAGTATGGTAGTATTACTAGATACCTACTATAATAAGCTAAAACAACTTATCTGGAGACTCTAATGGGCCAAATGGGATAACCAAAAAGCATGTCCACCATCTCTTGGTTAAACTACATTATACCAAAACACAAAGGAGGTTTAGGTATCATTAATCCATTCAATCAAGGGGTCTTCTTGATAGCCAAATGGATTGTGCTGGCTATTGAGGGGAATGTGCCTTGGGAGCACTTGCTCTACTTCCACATACAATATACAACTATAGGTAACCCATAGGACACGATGTATTGGAATGATAATATTCTTTAGGCTCCATTCTTCAAAACCAAAGGTTCAACTTCCTTCAATTGTATTTAGAAATCTTAGTAGATAATTTCACCCAAATTATCTTAGTTCAATCATCCTCTTATTCATGGCCTTGGTTTTGCCACATCCTCTATTTGGTGGAATCAACTAATCACACTAGAAGAGAACCCATTAGGTGTCATTCCCAAATTCAAAGGTAAACACTTCTTCATAAAAGGAATCCAATTTTTAAATACTTGTGGGATGTTACAAGTTTCAATTGGAAATCATGTATACAACTCAATCTTTGCTTCAACCTCTCATGCCAAGACAAATTTCTAATTCTTGAACTACAAAAGTTAGTCCCTCCTGATCTTCAATTTTACTTTCCACTTGTTGTCATTCCAGTTTCCTCAAAGATTAGATATGGCCAAATAGATGTAACTTTATATCCTTCCCTCTCAAAACTATTTACAAGCATCTCTTTCCTTCTTTACCTCTTTCTCAATGTCTCAACTCCTAGAATTATAAATTCAAGTGGACTAAGTGGAATAAACTTAGCCTCCTTATTTGGTAGTCCAAAGCTAATTCACAATTCAAAATTATTGCATGAAAACTTCTCCATGCCAATCTTCTTATGGGAAATTATCTTAAATTCATTTACTCACCCCCTCTTTCCCTTTCTATTCAAAGGCTAAGTCCATCCTACATTATTTTTGGTCTTGTCCCCATGCTTGCTTGCTTTGGTCTTCACTTATATCCTCTTGTGCCCATCATTTTTCAATTTTCCTAGTTACAAAAAAAAAACTCTCCTTGTCTCTTCTACTCTATCCAATGTAATTACTAACACTTGTCACCTAGTTATTATCAAACACCTTTGTAAGCATCACTACCTAGCTACCTTCTTCTAATCTATTTATTCTTGGGAGGTTGAACTTCAAATATTATGTGCTAACATGTCACTCTAGATGACTAATCTTGACACAATGATCAAAGGGCAACTCAAGGTCAATAATGAGCTCTTGCAAAATAGTTCAACAACTTGCAATATGATCTTTAGTATTTGGAAACTAAGCATCTCATTCAAAGATCTCAAGTTACCCAATTTCTTGGGGCCTAGATAATTTGGTAATTTCCATGGTGTTTATTAGTTATATGTTGATTTTTGTCAACAGATCTCTCTCCTTGAATACTACTACTTCAAGCTTATATCAAGTTTAGCATAGGTTTGCATTCCTAGCTTGAAGACTTTGAAGGGACAATGATTTGGAAAGATCATTTGAATGGTTGTTTGTGGACTTTCTTATCTTCTTGGGTTCACTCTAGTTTTAACGCTTCTTTGGTTATACATTTTACTATGTTGACAACCCTATGGATGATTTCAAATCTCTATTTAAGGTGTCTCATTTAGTTGTTGTGGCTTCTATGACTGCTCTTCATGGTTTCTACCATAGATGTTTACTTGGATATTTATTTCTATTCTATGCATGCTACTTGGCAGCATTTTCTAGAAAAAGAAGTGGAGAGAGAAGTTAACTATCATTTGTTGAACAACAATCCTCCGTTGGGCTAGTTTATTTGTGTTCTGGTGCATTTCTAGTCATTTGTATATTCTTTAGCTCATATTAAAAAGGAGTTGACTATTATTTCATTGGGTGAAAACATGAACCATATGCTGCTCTAGTGTTGTTCAGCCTATGTCAGTTGTCGTTTCTACTATTTTGTATGTAATCTTCTCTTTTATGCTTAATACAATATAAAAAATGTGATTTACTGATTTGACCTTCACAAACAAACTTGTGAGGGTGAAATTTGCATATCCATACCATTTTTCATTTTGGTTTTGTGTTTTCTTTTAGTTAAATTGACTAGATACAAATAGTATATCGATAAGTAGTCTATTCATATTAAGTTTGGCTCATGCCCAATCTTTTTTAATTTTAATTTTCTATGTTTACATTAATTTTTATATATTTGTCATTTATTTATTATTATTACACCTTCATTCACACTTTTTTAGCATTAATTGAGCTATAGACATACATTTATGGACATGATTATTTCCATTAATGTTCCATGTGTGCCCTATAGATTAAGTTGGTGTTCTTATCTTTTTCAAAGTTCTTGGCAAAATGAAGCACTTAGTAGATCCAATATTAATTTATACAATGAATGTTTAAACAAAACAAGTACCTAGAAACTCAAAGGCACAACTTGATGTTTGGCATATTGGTTATGAACGACGACATTAATGTGATGTAAGGGTGATTCTAGTCTATTTAGAACATTCTACCTTTGCCAAGTGTTATTGTAAGGATTCCCTTGATATTTGTTTCTTTGGGGATACATGATGGCAAAATGATTAAGACCACATAGAAGCATGATACATAAGTTGGTATGTCCCTTTGTCCTTGATTGCATTTACATTCTACTAATTTATCATTGAATTCCTTTTATTTTTGGTATCTATGTTAAGGTTTCTATTTGCATTATTGTCCTTGCTAGCATTAGGACCAAAGTTTAGGCCATTTCTCTTCCTTTTCACTTTCTTGAAAATCTTATTCCTATAAATCTTTCTAAAACTCAAAAAATGATGTGAATCTTCATTTATCTACCTTAAACCCTTGTTGTTGTTCTTCTACAAGGATGGGGCTTACAACTTTTGCTCTTGCTTAGGGCATTTTTCAAATACCTCGATCATCATTTGACCACTATGTAGATCAACCTCTACTCCAATATGAGTATTCAAGCCCATACTAAATTTTTAGACCCTAAATATTTTATCTTTATAATATTGTGCCACATATTTCAATAATTAGGTAATTTTTTCCCAATAATTATCTAAATTTTTTATGCAAAGTGCGTACTTTTCAAAATCTCCATTTTCATAATCTTTTATGCATAAAAAATTCCTTCAACACTACCACTCCAATACACAAGGTTTATTATTCACAAGGAAGGCCTAGAGCAATAATGCAATACCATTATGTCAAACTATCACTATATTTAGTAAAATAGCACACAAATAATTATTCACATTAGTTGGAGAAGGATGTCAAATCATTATTGTGGACACAGTGGGAGTTGATTGAGTGGCGGCACATTGTTTGGATTATTCATGTTTGATGAATTTGTTTTGAGTTCACATATATGTGTTGGTTGCTTCAATTTGATTTGTTTGTGTCAATTGTTTCAGATGTTTTGTCTTGATTTGAATGCTTAATTTGTTTGAATATGAATGTTATGGTTGTTATGTTTTAAGTGTTCTTATTTTAAGTGTACTAATTACCATAACTAATTAATAGTGATTAAATAACTAATTAATCAAATTAAATGGATTGCTCCACACAATCTTGATGTAATTAATTAAAAAATTAGTTATTAATTAATTATGAAAAACTTAATTGATTAACTAAAGTAAATTAACAAGTCTCTTTTTTGTATCTTTTGGAAATAAACAAAATTAGATAACTAATAAATTAATTAAATAGTTATGCTAATTTAATTAGATTTCTCCAATTAACCCAACACAACTAAATAAATGATTAACTTTAATTAATTGAAATAGGGAAATATTTTTTCTCGAAAAAAGCAAAGCAACACAGATAATTTTCTTCTTTTCAAAATATTCTTGAAAAACACATAGAAAGGTGGAAGAATCAATAGACAATTAATTTTCTTCCTTTAACAACAAAATCTCTCAATTATATAGAGGAGATGAATTCCTTCTTTTCCTACTTCCTGTTAGTTGTTTTCGTGACTTTTAGTTTGATGAGTTAATGTGTTAGATCCACTAAAGAGGCTTCCTAATGCTTCTTCTAAATATATTTGAACAAATCACTGAGCTTCCAAAGACACCCTTTTAAAGAAATTTTCTATAGAAATTTACATTTTTTATGTGCAAGATTTTAATTCTCAAGTTTTTATGTAGAAATAAATAGTTTTAAACTATTAATTTCAAGATATGCTTGGTAGAAAAATAGAAGAAACCTTTTCAAGGAAAAGACAATGCTTTGAAGCAAATATTTTAAATAAGAAGAATTTTTAGATCGAACAATATGCTTAGAAGTATGGATCTAAAGTAAAACAAGTTATAAATCTAAATCTTCCTACTAAACAAAAATAATTTAATCTACATGACATCTCTTTTACAAACATATAATACTAAATATAATTAAAATAATAAGACGAACCCAATCTAATTAACCAAGTGGGGGGAAATGGCGTTCGTGTGCTCTGCAAGCCGAGCTAGGGCGACCATGCCCTAGCTCGTTCTCTGTGTGTTGCTTGCTTCTGCATTGTGGGGGGGTTTTTTGAAGCTTTCGGGGTGGTGGTGGGTTTTTTTCTTTTCTGGAGGCCTTCTTGCTGCCGTTTGGGTGGCTTGTGGGTGGAAGGGTTTTGATCCTTCCCTTGGGGTCTTGTCTTTTTCCTTTTCTTGCAAACGTGTCCTGGGGGTTTGCATGCCTGCTGGGGATCTTGTTTTTTGCTATGCACGGTGGGGAAACATCTGGGGCTAGCCCCAAATTGGATTTCCGATCAGCAGTTGGTTCGAAGCCTTCAGCGCATGGAGTGAATGTTTTTGATAATATGCTATTTTCTTCAGAGATGGAGATGAATGATCTAGGATCAGTTAGTGGTTCCTGAATAACGAAGATTAATGGGTGTTTGGAAAGATGCAAAGAGCGACCGAAGTTGATTATCCCGATGGAAATGCTTGCAGATGATATTGAATACTATTCAAGGCACTCTTTTTATTGCAAGTTTATGGGTTTGAGAGTCTCGCTGCAATTTTTGGAATCCTGGGCTCAGTGGACTTGGATGCCGAAGGGGGAGATGGAGATTAGGCTCCTTGCGAACAACTTTTTTATGGTCTCTTTTGATTGCATGGCAGATCAGAATAAGGTCTTTGAGGGTGGCCCCTATTTTTATAACCAGGTGGGTTTGTTTATCAAGCCATGGCATGCTGGCTTCAACCGACTGAGGCATTACCGAGTCAGATCCCAGTTTGGGTTCGGTTGCCATGGTTTCCAGTTGAGTGTTGGTGGGATGACGTGTTGCATTTGGTGGCTTCAATGCTCGGTAAACCTGTTGGGTCTTCACAACAGACGCAGTATAAAAAGGTAATGACTTTTGCTTGTATCTGTGTAGAAATTGATTTAAGCAAGCCACTGCCAGATTCTATTGAAGTGAGTGCTAGATCATATACTTTGGTGCAATAGCTAGATTACGAAACCCTAGCTTTTCGATGTCGTCTTTGTCATGAATATGGTCACTTGCAGCGTAGGTGCCCTAGGGCTAAGCCTGTGGTGCCCTAACCTTCTCAGCCTTCTCGTAATCCACCTAGGGCTGATAATGGTAAGGAGCCTATTCTGGGTGATGGTAATGGAGATGATGGCTATGTCCCTGTCAAGGCTCGCAATAGGAATCGGGGCCAGAAGCAGACCTTGAGGGAGAGGCAGGTTGATGAAACTTTTAATAGGTTTGAGGTGTTGGATGATCTCAGCCAGGGGGAAGTGAATCTGGGGTTGCTAAACTTGGATCAGGGAACTTTGGGTACAGGACAGGATGGGCCACCATTGGAGGCCATGCAGGTTGTGCAAGAGATTGGGGTTGAGCAGATGGATACGGATCAACAATTGATTGTCCAGACTGAACAAGAATCTTCTATTGGAGCTTCGAAGAGTGGTGGAGGTGGTTCCCCATTGCCCCTAAAAGGAGGCAAGAATGTGGGGAAGAGCTCTTTGGCCTCCTCTCTTTTGGATATTTAGCAAATTGAATTGAAGAAAGGGGTTGGTGACAGGACTTCCAAGCTACGAAGGAAGAAGGATATGGAGAAGATTAAATTAACTGGGGAAACTTTGGTGGAGTCAGGGTCAGTCAAGACTTTGGATTCACATTTTTCATGCCCCCAGAAATGATTGTTCTCTCATGGAATGTAAGGGGCTTGAACAATGGCCCTCGACAAAAAGTTGTTCGTGATTTGGTTAGGAATCATTCTCCCGATGTTCTTTTTCTTCAGGAGACTAAATTATCTGTAGATAATATGTTGGCCATGGCTCCTAAGTTGTGGAAATATGGTGAATGCCAGTGTATGGGGGCTCTTGGTGCTTCTGGAGGGGTGGCTTGCTTTTGGAACCCTCGAAAGATTTTCCCTCTCTGGTGGATGTCCTCTAGATCCTCTATATCCCTAGTCGCCTCTTGGTATGAGACTGGTGAGTGTATTCTCCTCTCTAATGTGTATGCTCCTATTGAGTTTCTGAGTAAACAACTTCTATGGTCCCATCTTCGTTTTGTTCGTAGCTTAGCTCCTTACCATCCATGGGTTATGGCTGGTAATTTTAATGCTATTGTGGAGTTGTCTGAGAAAAGAGGTGGTATTCCTAGGTTGGAGCCTTTTGCTCTGTTATTTAGAGATAGCATTTCTGAATTAAATCTTATTGATGTTCTGCCAAGTAATGGTCGCTTCACTTGGAATAATAGGAGAATTGGTGAGAGTTGTGTTGCTGAGAGGCTTGATCGATTCTTGGTTTCCTGTTATTGGGTTGGAGACTTATGGTCCACTCGATCTGAAATTCTTGATTGGAGGGGTTCTGATCATTGGCCTATTAAGCTTAGTATTATCTCTGCTCAGGGGCCTCGTTCTCCCTCATTCAAGTTCCAGATTATGTGGTTACAGGATCCTACTCTTCATGAACATGTGGCTGAGTGGTGGCGGATTGGTAGACCAACTTTTGGTACGGCAATGTACACATTCTCCAAGCTTCTTCAGTTTGTCAAATATCAGCTTAAAAGGTGGAATCGGTGATGTTTTGGTAATATCTTTCATGCTAAGGTTGCTGCCCAGGAGGAGTTGAATAATATTACGCGATTGATTCGTGAGAATGGGGTCTCTGAGGATCTTCTAAGGGAGGAGGCTAAGACTTTGAAAGTGTTTAAGGAATTTGAATTACGGGAAGAAATCTATTTGAAGCAAAAGGCCCGGGTTGAATGGTTACAGGAAGGTGATAAAAACACCGCCTTCTTCAATTCTGTGAAGGACAGGAGGCATGGTAACTCCATTCCTTTTCTGGTGAATGATAGGGGTGAACGTCTTGCCTCGTTTCAGGAAATCTCTACTGAGGCATCTCAGTATTTTGGTACTTTATTTAGGGAGGATTCACAAGGGGGCTTTGTTGAGGAAGCACAGGTTCTTTCTTGTATTCCTCAGTTGGTCTCCAGGGAGGTGAATGAGTATCTAATGAAAGATATCTCTCTTGATGAGCTGGAGGGGATTGTGTTTTAGATGAAGAAGGGTAAAGCTCCTGGTCCCGATGGTTTGCCAATTGCATTTTTTCAGGAATTCTGAGATATCATAAAGTTGGATCTTCTGGCGGTTGTCCTTGAGTCCCAGAGGAATAAGCAGATGCTCCGTGCTCTGAATTCCACCTTCCTTGCTCTCATACCCAAGTGTGAAGGGGCTGATAGGTTATCTCAGTTCCGGCCTATCTCTCTTTGCAATGTGGCTTACAAAGTCTTTTCTAAGTTATTGGCTGAGAGATTGAAGAAGTGGCTTAAAGTGTTGATTTCAAAGGAACAGAGTGGATTTGTGGCAGGTCGACAGATTCTTGACGGGGTTGTCATTGCTACGGAGACCATCCACTCCATGGACAACTCCCACGAGAAGGCTATGCTCATTAAGCTAGATATGGCTAAGGCTTATGACAGGGTTAGATGGTCTTTTTTGTAGAAGATCCTTGTTTCTTTTGGTTTTGGTGAGGAGTGGATCCAATGGGTCATGAGCTGTGTCACGTCTGTTTCCTTCTCAGTTTTGATAAATGGAGATCATTTTGAACTTTTTGGTGCCTCTAGGGGCTTGCGCCAAGGGGATCCTCTTTCTCCGTATCTTTTTTTGCTTCTTGTGGAAGGCCTTGGACGTTTGTTGAAAAGAAGGGTGGAGCTTGGCACCATTCAAGGTTGGCGATGGGGTGGAGACTTGCCTCCGCAATCTCATTTATAGTTTGTTGATGATACTGCCCTGATGGGGATGGCTACTGTTAGGGAAGCTACTAACTTGAGGTAGGTGTTGGACAATATCTTGTTGCTTCAGGACAATTGATTAATGAGGAGAAGTCATCCATATTCTTCTTCAATACGCCGACCCCCATTCAGAGAAGAATTGCTAATATCTTGAGGTTTCAGATAGGGGTTCTCCCTTTGACATATCTAGGTTTCCCAATTTCTATTCGCCATCTTCCCAAGGGTTCTTGGCAGAATATTATTGATAATCTTCGTGCAAAAGTTAATCATTGGACCCACAGATGGTTGTCTTTTGCGGGGCGGGTTCAGCTTCTCAAGTCAGTGGTGCAGGCTCTTCCTACCTACCAATGTATGCTTCAGGTGGCTCCGATGGATTTTCTGAGGGAGTTGGATTCTCTTGCAAGGCAGTTCTTATGGGCAGGAAGTTTGTCATCCTCCAAGTGGAGCTTGGTCAGGTGGGATGTTGTGTGCAGCCCAAAGCAATTTGGTGGTCTTGGTCTTCGTCAATTTGCATTATCCAGAGTGGCTGTGGCTGCTAAGCTATTTTGGAGATGGTGTGTGGAACAAGATCAGCCGTGGGCCAGGATATTATCTCATAAGTATTTCTTGGGGATTCCACGACAGGATCTCCCTCGTTACCTTGTTAAGGGGAAAGGTTCAGTGATTTGGAATACTCTTCAGAAGGGTGTAAAGCTTATCAAGGAAGGTTTATTTTGGATTTGTAGATAGGGAACTGAAGCTCTCTTTTGGTCAGATTCTTGGGATGGATTCCCTCCACTTACTTCTCAGTTCCCCAACCTTCTTCCTTTGTGCCAAAGATTTCTCGAGGCTGGCTGGGCTAGGGTGAGTGACTTCAAGTCTGTTGCTTCTTTTGGTCAGTTGGAGGTAGCTCATTGGAAGGATCCCGCAGTGTGGCCAGATTTGGGACTTGCGGAAGATAGCGCTGAGCTTCACAAGATTCTTCATAGTAGGAGTTGTAGTTCTCTTTTGGAAGAGGATATTCTTGCTTGGACCCATAATCCTAAGAGGGTTTACTCTGTTGCTTCTGGTTATTAGGTGTTATTGGCTCAGAAGCTAACTGGGGTAGAGGTTCATTGGTGGAAAAGGGTGTGGAATAAACTCTCGTGGCCTAAATGCAACTGCTTTGTTTGGACTTTGGCTTGGAATAGGTGTTTGACCTGGGATAACATTCGTAAACAGGGATTTCAAGGACCTTCAATTTGTGTTTTGTGTGGGGGAGCAGAAGAGGATTCTTTGCATTTGTTCTTCCGGTGCCCCTTTGTTGTGCAGCTTTGGCATTGGTGGTGGGAGGTATGGAAGCTTCCTTGTATTCATGCGTGCTCTTTGGTTGAATTCTGGGATAGTATGGGAAGACCTCCTTCTATGGCTTTCTTTTTGCAGGAAGTTTGGTTCGTGGGTCCTACCTTTCTGCTTTGGCAGATTTGGCTGGAGCGGAACCGCCGAATTTTTCGTGATCAGAAGTTGGTGGGTCGGCAAGTTTGATTGCGTATGTTAGGAATGGTGCAGGAGTCAGTTTCAGCTAAATGTGATGTGGTTTTCCCCTTGGAGAGAGGTGATGATGAGTTGGTGGCCAGACTGGGTCTTCAAGAAATTCATTCTTCTTTTGTCAGTTCCAGGAATTGTAGGCATGGGAAAAAGAGGGTTCATCGGGTTGGAAGGTGGTTACCTCCTCCCAATGGATTTTTAAAGATCAATACTGACGATTCTTCTAGGGGCAATCCTGGGCCTGCTGAATTGGTGGAGTTGGTAGGGACTCAGCTGGGTCGATGATTTTTCTATTCTCTATACATGAGGGGGTGAAGACTGTTAACTTCATGGAGGGTCTAGCAATTCTGCATGCTATTGAGAGGGCCCTTGCTTTGGGATGGAGAAAAGTTATATGTGAAGCTGATTCACAAATTTTGATTAATCTCTTGAATGAGCGAAAGATATCTGATATTAATTGGCAGTTAGCTTCGGTGGTTCAACAGATTCTTCAGGTTAGTTCTCGGATGGAGGAAGCATCCTTTGTTCACATCCCGAGGGAGTGGAATCAAGCTGTCGACTGCTTGGCCAGATGGGCCTCTGAGCATGATAGTGGTTGGAAGGTTGAGGATTGGGATCAGGTTAACCCTGAGCTACATCTAGATTTAGACCGGTTCTTGGAGAAGGATAGGAGGATACATGGGGATAGTTGATGTTGTTTATGCTGTGGGGTTTTCGCCTTGTTTTCTGGGGCTGGGTCCCTTGGTTATTATTGTAATGCTCTTTTCTGATTTCTAATAAAGTTTTTACCCCTTTGTTTTAAAAAAAAAAAAAATCTAATTAACCAAGTGAAATCAACACTTATTCTTGGTAATGCAAGCAAACATAGAGCAAAATGGAACTAGTTTGAATAATATGGAAGTAAGTCATCAGCGATGCAGCTACCTTCATTTTCTTTCAATATTCAACTATCATAACTACACAAGGTAAAAGATACATGCAATGAACTAGGATTCCTAAGGAGTAAAAGATGTATAAATTAAAAAGGTTGATTATGGTTTGCAACACAAAAAAGCATAGAAGCTATATTGGTCTCAAAATTCATCTCAATTGTAGGTGATTGTTTAGAATAAAATATGGACACTTTTTACTAACTCAAGAAGGGTTATCAATAGATCTAATGATAATTAGGGAGTGGTTTAGAGAAAAACATAGCCTTGTCTAAACTTGTAGAAGTGAGAGAAATCATATATGCAAACAAAGTTTATGTATAGTTTGCCACTTCATAAAGAATTCGCCACTTTGATAGTAAAATGTTTTCCATGGTAAGCAATACTTCACTAGGGTGGACACACAATTTACTGTGGGAATTGGTGACTGCCACTAGAAATGAAGAGACAAAGTTTTTAATTAAAAAGGAAAACTTATTTTTTACACAAAATGAGGATACAAAAACTTGGTAGATAGAAAAGCATAATTAAAAATGACACATGACATGTCTTATGAAGTTACCATAGAAATTTTGCATTTTAGATATTAGTTTGTGTTTGTTTAGATTTGGGCACTTACATATTGCCCCTCGAGAAAGGAATTCCAAAATACTCATTGGATAGTACTTCCCAAAAATGTGTCATAGGGACTCTAGTTACTTACTTGAACTTACCTTTTGATTGATGTCTCACATCTCATCATAGAAAAATGAGTTAAACAATCATGTGCAATATAATTATATTCTAAAACTACAATCAAAGTGCTAAAATAGACAACATTATCCACCATTGGTGTGGGGATAGAAATACCACATAGGTGTGTACCTCCCCATGTCCATTTGATATATACAAAACAAATAATTTACACAAGTCAAGTGCAATTTGCATGCATGGTTCACTCAAACATTTGTAAAATGAAGGATGATAGGATATACCATTGTGCAAGGTTTAATTATATACCTAAATCTCTTTATGTCAAGTTACTTGCATGAAGAATGATACTCCACAGAAGAGGTTAGGTTAACCTAAAAGTGAAAAATTAGGGTTTCAAAAGGTTCATTTCCACTCACACTTTTGAGAGATTGAGGAATTTTTAGATATTTAGGCAAACAATGACTAATTTGAGCACAAAAGAAGTTGATGAAAAGCTTGTGCAACAAGGAAGATAATTATGGAAGGTGCATCAATTAGGGTGAGATGATGAGTGTACAAACTTTGAAAACCCCATTTCCCCCTAGTTCTTAATTTTTCTAGATTTGTCATTAATAGTTGATGATACTTTAGATGGGTGGGTTTAATACATTTGTTGCTGGGTGGTGAACTTGTGTGTGCTTTTAAAATTGTATACTTACAATTTTAGCTACCCCTAGCACAAGAAGACTTATTTGTATTTAGACATATTGATGTCCCTTATTTTTGGATGTCTCCTACAAGGGAGACCTTTATTGTATCTATAAGATTTGGTTGTCAAGCCGTCCAAGAATACAAATGAGTCAAAGAAATCAAAACTAGAAAACTTGAATGATAGAATAAATTGTATTCAATTCAATAGGAATACAAAAGCAAGACTACAATGAGATCAAGAGGTGGGTATATATAGGATATTCCACCCAAGAGACTAAAAACACAACCAATATGGGATAAAGTGAAAAGGTACCTAAATAAACTTAACTAGGTGTGAAAAGGAGCTAAAGATAGAACCAGATAGGTAAAGAACCCCATTCACACCAACACCCCCCTTAAGTGCAACTTAGGGGGAAGAAAAGATATGCAAATATACAAGGATGGGTCCTAGATATAAGGCTTGATGAGGTACACATGTATAAAAGATCCCCCCAAATAGAAAAGAAAGAGAAAACCCAATGGGAAAAATCACCCCCATTAGAGGATGAAGCAAGAAGGGTAAGTGACCCCCTAAAGAAATGTCTCGCATCCCAAGAAGAGATTGAAGATGGACATACTTTCTCATGGTGAATGATTTTGTGAAGACATATACAACCTACTCTACTATTGGACAATAGCACAAATCAATGACCTACTCTTGAATTAGCTCCCTAAGAAAATGCTTGTGGATCCTGATGTGTTTGGTCAACTAATGATGTATTAGATTTTTCAAGATTCGGATGGTGCTCTAGTTATCATAGTAGATGACTGATGGATTCTAAAAAATAATGCCAAGTTCAATGAGGATATTTTGAAGCTAAATAGCTTCAATGGAAACATTGGTAGCCCCTTGATACTCAGCCTTAGTCAAAGACATTAATGGCATGCTACTTCTTGATCTACCAATAAATAGGACCAAAGCAAAGGTGAAAACTATAGCTAGATGTGGACTTATGATCATCAAGATCACCAACCCAATTAGAGTCTATGTATCCAATCAAGTTTGAACCTGTGCCTACCACATAGTGAATCCCATAACTATGAGTGCACTGAATGTAGTGAGTAATGCATTTGGTTTCCTTCTAGTGAAGCTCATGTGGATCTAAGTCAAATACTATTGTATGACATCAACAAACTAACAATAATAACAAACTAAAAGAAATGTCTTACATTAAAACCTTGCAAATTTTAGTTAGTCTTTTAACAAGAGTTGCATTAAAGACTTGCATGACTTTTATTAGTTTAGTTTAGTTAGATTTCAATAAGGTTTAGCAAATTTAATTAATACTTTAATAGAACTTGCATTAAAGATGTGCATGGCTCTTATTAGTTTAGTTAGCTAGATTTTAATAGGGTTTAAGAAATTAGTTCATACCGTAATAAGAGTAACATTAAAGTTTGCATGGCATGGCTTCTCCTAGTAACTGACTTTTTTTATATTCAGGAAAAGTTTATAAATATCCCTCCTCTAAGAAGATAGTTAAAATGATACTTAACATTAGCTCCAAAAGAGAAGAAAATCAATTAAAAAATAGCCCCTCAAGAGCTAGTTCAAAAATTGCCCCATAGCTATTTCGGAGAATAAAACAACTAGCTACTAGAGTCATAAATTCCATATCATATAAAGTCCCCATAGAAAAAACCAAATTTGATTTCCTTTCTTTTTTTTCTATTCTTATCTCTCTCATCTAGAATTCTAAGGACCTTTTCCAATTGGATTTTAGCAAATTTCACTTTGAAACCAATGCATTCTCAAATCTACCATTCACGGTAAGCATTTATTAAGGAATCTGGATACGGGGTACTCACATCTGTCAGGCCAAGATTGAAGAAAGGGAGAATGGAAAATAGTATTCATTCACCAAAAGAAAGAATTACAAACATAATTGAAGGCAACTAGAAATGGTTGAATTGTTGGAACTGAAAAACAAAACTAAAAAACAACTAAATAACTAATTACAATACAATAATGTGTAACCCGAAGATTAACACATTAACATCCCCTCAATCTAAAGGGGTTAAACCAAGCCTGCCTCAGAATTTCTTAAACTACTCTCTTCCAAGCACATTGGTAAGAATATCGGTGGGTTGTGAAAGGAAGCTAGGTGTCGGAAATCACTTCCTACACTAATCTAATGAGGAGAGATGAGTGCAAATTAATTTTAATCTTTACAGTTACAGAATATTAAACACAACAATGGAGATATTGTAGCAATACACAACACAAGAATGTAAGACAGAAGAGAGAGAGACAATATAATGTGGAGAAAACCCTTATCAGGTGAAAAACCCTACACTCCAAAACCTGCACAGTGTATATTCAAAACTAAAATGGTTTACAATACAATTGCAATACAAGCTCTCAGGAGACTTCGACACTTGTATCTGGAGACAAATTGGCAGCCTAACAGTACCTGTCAATCACATAATACATCTCCTCTCAAAGCACCTGCTTAAATAGAAGTTTACAAGGCAAAGATGAGCTTTCCTTGAGATGGGCGTCCAACATGGTCTCATGGCCCAATACCCATGCCTAAGGACACTTGTCCAACACTTCAACATGGTCATGACACTTGTCATAACACCCCATCCCAAAATGGTCACCTATTACCAAGTTTGGCAATGACAGATGCTCTTACGACTCTTACAATCGTCATAGAATCTGTCATACTAACATATCTTATAGCTGTAAGAGAATCTGTTATACATAGGCTAAAAATAGCATATTCTCTTACATGTCATAACTCTCCTTGGGGTGCCCAAAGATGCCTTCTTCCAAGATGCCTCGTGACACATGTCTTCACCTGTCATAGTATCTTCTATTTCTGACTCTTACGCGTCATAGATTCTGTCATAGGAATCTGTCATAACCGTTTCGGTCAAAATTCCCTTACACACTATTCAAAGTGTTGACACATGGAAAAATACCTCTACCAATAAGTGGGATGCCTATCTCCTCATGTGAGGACAAAAATTACATGTTGTCACCTTCCACGTAGGATGACACATCACCGTGCCAACTCCCACAAGATGACAAAATAGGATTTGCATCCTAATTACATAATAGGCAATAAATAAATACATACAATAAATAAATGCAAGGAATTACCAAGGTTGAGACACCTTAATTCCCAACATTCTCCCACTTGTCAAACACCTTGTAAGAGCCAATAGAAATAATAGGATATAACGGCTATACGCCGAGAGGCCCATAGATTCTGAACACCATTTGAACTTCTCTGTGCCCACTGGTTTCGTCAATGCATCCGCGACATTCTTCAAAGTGTCTACCTTCCCCAAATTCACCTTCCCATCCTCAACCATGTCTCACATGAAGTGAAACTGAACATCAATATGCTTTATTCTAGCATGGAAAGTTGGATTCTTTGCTAGGCAAATCGCACTCTAACTGTCGCAACAAATCGTAATCTGTCCTGCATCAACACCAATATCTAAACATAATCTCTTAATCCAAATGGCTTCCTTACAAGCATGAGTTGCTTCCATATACTTAGCTTCTGTCATAGACAAAGCAACCACAGGTTGTCACTTACTCATCCAACTAATGGACAACCGAACATTGTAAACACATAAGCATTGGTGGATCTCCTGCTGTCAATGTCACCCACCCAATCAGAATCCACGAATCCACGAATACAAACAAAATGTGGAGGTCCTGTAGGATTACCATGATAGCATATGGAATACTCAGAAGTACCCCTCAAATATCTAAACACTTGCTTAACTGCATCCCAATGTACCTGTCTAGGATTAGCCATAAATCGACTAAGCACTCCCACTGCTTGGCAATCTCTGGTCTTGTATAGACCATAGCATACATCAAACTGCCAACAACACTAGCATAAGGTACTCTACTCATGTCCTCCACCTCACTAGGATATTTTGGGCAATCACTAACAGACAACTTTGTCCCCAATGAAACAGGAACACACAATGGTCTACAATCTGCCATGCTGAATCTATCTAACACGGTCTTCACATACTTACTCTGGCTTAACCAAAGTTTTCTATTAGCTCTGTCTCTTTTGATTTCCATTCCTAGAATGTACCTGGCTGCCCCTAGATTTTTCATCTCAAACTGTGCTGACAACTAAGACTTCAAATCAGAAATCATATTCTTACCATTCCCAATTAACAACATATCGTCAACATATAATGCAATAATGAGAATGCGATCATTATCAAACTTGTAATAAACACAGTAATCTAATTTTGATCTTAGAAATCCAATCGACAACACAAAGGCATCAAATTTCATATACCACATCCTAGGAGATTGCTTCAAACCATACAAAGACTTTTTCATCTTACAAACCAATTTTTCTTTACCTTTCTCTATGTAATGCTCTGGCTGTGACATGTAAATCTCTTCCTCCAAATCACCATGAAGGAAAGTTGTCTTCACATCCATCTGTTCTACCTCTAAGTCATAAGTAGTTGCAAGAGATAACAAGAACCGAATGGATGTCAACTTTGCAACGGGAGAGAAAATTTCACCATAATCAATTCCCTCCACTTGTGAGTACCCCTTCGCAACCAATCTAGCCTTGTACTTTTCAACACTACCATCTGCACCAAATTTCTTCTTGAACACCCATTTCCATCTAACAGGTGTTTGTCCTTGAGGCAAAGTCACCAAGTCCCATGTTTTATTCTTCTCCAAAGAAGCCATCTCATCTTCCATGGCCTCCTTCCAAGAACCTGCATCTTTCATGCCCATAGCCTTTGTCACAATTCTAGGCTCATCAGTGTTAGTAAGCAAGGCAAAAGCACAACTAGAATCAAGCAATGAATAACCAAACCTATCAGGTTGCTTTCTTGTTTGTGTAGACCTCCTTAATGGCTAAGGTTGAGGTTTTGCTTCTTCTTCTAAGATTTTAGAGCTGCTAGAGCTCTCCTCATCATCAGGTCTCACAGGGTTTGTCGATTCAGTCTTCTTGGGGTAGAAGGAAACTAAACCACATCCTCTTTCTTTTCTGTTTGTTCTGAAGATAACACTTCTGCTATACAACACTTTTTCAGCCATAGGATCCCAAAGCTTGTATCCTTTCACACCGACTCCATAGCCAATGAAAATACACTTAACAACCTTGTTCTCCAATTTAGACCATTTCTCCATAGGCACATGTGCATATGCCTCACAACCAAAAACACGAAGATGTCTAACTGAAGGCTTCTTACCAGACCACACCTCCATAGGTGTCTTACCAACAAGAGCTAATGTAGGAGACCTGTTTACCAGGTAGCAAGTAGTGGCTACAACTTTAGCCCAAAACTTTTGTTCAAGGCTTGCTCCACTAAGCATACTCCTAGCTTTCTCCATTAGTGTCCTGTTCATCCTCTCTGCAACTCCATTTTGCTGCAGGGTGTATGGAGTTGTCTTATGTCTTTTAATCCCTTGCTCTTTACATAACTTATCGAACTCGGCCAAACAAAACTCACCATTGTTGTCAGTTCTCAAATACTTAATCTTTTTGCTAGTCTAATTTTCAACAAAAGATTTAAACTCTTTAAACCAACTAAAGACTTCAGATTTGCTTTTGAGAAAATAAATCCATGTCCTTCTACTGTAGTCATCTATGAAAGATACAAAATATATAGATTTGGAGATCGAAGGAACATTAACTGGATGAAACACATCAAAATGAATAAGATCCAAAACACTAGAAGACTTATGAGAACTCGAGTAAAACTGAACATGATTTTGCTTTCCATATATACAATGTTCACAAAAGTCAAACTCGAGATTACAATCATTTAACCCCTCAACAAGGTTTTTATTTTTCAGGGTTCTAAGACCCTTCTCACCAATGTGGCCAAATCTCTCATGCCATAACATTGTCTTTTTAGCAGGAAGCTTAACTTCCAAAGCACGAGCACCCTTGGGTACCCATGATGCACTACCATTAGAATTTGTTACAACAGATTTCTTCACTATTGGTTCAGATGGTGGGGATGAAGTGACTGCAACTCTTTTTTTTGAGTTAGAAGAAATATTGCAATGTGAAGTGCATACCTCTAGCTAAAATAGAGTACCTCTCTAAGTACCCTTCGCAAGCACCATACATACTCTAGTCATCTTGCATCCATCCTTTGAAAAGACAACCTACACACCTGCATCATTCAACATACTTATAAAAAGTAAGTTCCATGCCAAGCCTGGGATGTGCATGACCCCAATGATCCCCTTCACTCGTCCATCAGGGAATCAGATTGAGACTCTTCCACGACCAACAATCTTCAGATGAGAATCATCACCCAGGTACACTCTTCCACCATTGAACTCTTCATACTTCATGAACCAACTTCGATGTGAGGTCATGTGGAATGATGCACCAGAATCAATCAACCACACATCATCAAATGCATGGGTGGCCAGGGTTTGCAATGAAGGCATCACCATCATCTTGTGACTTGTCAGAATCTGAGTCTGGGACATTCTTCTTTTTCTTTTTCTTTTCCTCTTTGCATTCCTTTCAGAAATGCCCAGTTTTACCACAGTTCCAATAGAGAACCTTGGACTTTCCAAGAGATTTGGATCTACCCTTTTCACCTTTCTTGTCCTTCTTCTTCCCTTTCTCTTTGGGTCTTCCATGAACCACAAGAGCTTCTTTGGCCGACTCGGTTGTCTTTCTCTGCATTTCTTCAGATAATAGTGAAGACACTACCTCATCCATCTTGAATGTGGTTGTAGTGCTTTCGATAGCCATGACAAGATGATCCCACAAATCTGGCAAAGAATAAAGCAGGGTCATACACCGATCCTCCTCCTCCATTTTCACACCCACAGATGTCAACTGTGCAACAATCATGTTAAAAGCATTCATATGGTCCGCAACAAATCCCCTATCTTCCATCTTCAGAGCAAACAACTTCTTTTTCCAAAAAAGCTTGTTCACCAAGGACTTGGCTTGATAAACATCTCCTAGCTTCTTCCAAAGTTCTTTTGCGGTCTTCTCCTCATGGACATTCAATAGGCCAGAGTCAGCTAAACAGAGTCTTATGAGACCCTTAGCCTTTTGATCTTTGAGGTCCCAATCAACTTGTGACATTGCCGTAGGTTTTGTGCTATCAATGGTTTCCCATAGGTCACGATCAACAAGTAGATCTTCCATCTTGAGTTTCCACAACTCAAAATTTGTGCCATTGAACTTCTCCATCTCTACTCTTCCGGATGTGCCTTCCATCTCCTTCCTGCAACAAGATATAGAATAGTCTGTACAGACTCCCACTCAACCTAAGATTATCTCAAAAAACCCCTACCCAGCAGCTAGAACCAAAACTGGCTAGGCTTTGATACCAACTGAAAGGAAGCTAGGTGTGCGAAAATCGCTTCCTACACTAATCTAATGAGGAGAGATGAGTGCAAATTCATTTTAATCTTTACAGTTACATAATGTTAAACACAATAATGGACATATTGCAGCAATACACAACACAAGAATGTAAGACAAAGAGAGAGAGAGAGAGAGAGAGACAAGATATAACATGGGGAAAACCCTTATCGGGTGAAAAACCCCACTCCAAAACCTGCACAATGTATTATCAAAACTAAAATGGTTTACAATACACTTGCAATGCAAGCCCTCAGGAGTCTTCAACACTCATATCTGGAGACAAACTGGTAACATAACAGTACCTGTCGATCACATAATACATCTCTTAAAGCACCTGCTTAAATAGAAGTTTACAAGGCAAAGATGAGCTTTCCTTGAGATGGGCGTCCAACATGGCCTCATGGCCCAAAACCCACGCCTAAGGACACTTGTCCAACACTGCAACATGGTCATGACACTTGTCATAACACCCCATCCCAAAATGGTCACCTATTCCCAAGTTGAGCAATGACAGATGCTCTAGTGACTCTTACGATCATCATAGAATCTGTCATATTGACATATCTTACAACTGTAAGAGAATCTGTCATACACAGGCTAAAAATAGCATATTCTCTTACAACATGTCATAACCCTCCTTGGGGCACCCAAAGATGCCTTCTTCCAAGATGCCTTGTGACACATGTCTTCACCTGTCATAGTATCTTCTATTTCTGACTCTTACGCGTCATAGATTCTGTCATAGGAATCTGTCATAACCGTTTCGGTCAAAATTCCCTTACACATTATTCAAAGTGTCGACACATGGCAAAATACCTCTACCACTAAGTGGGATGCCTATCTCCTCATGTGAGGACAAACATTACATGTTGTCACCTTCCACATAGGTTGAGACATCACCGTGCCAACTACCACAAGATGACGAAATAGGATTTGCATCCTAATTACATAATAGGCAATAAATAAATACATACAATAAATAAATGCAAGGAATTACCAAGGTTGAGACACCTTAATTCCCAACAGGTTGATCACAGTGTGACAATATTTGAGGTGTACACTGTCGTCTTTCACATGGTGTCGAATCAAATGGAATTTGGTGTTGATGTGTTTGGTTCGATCGTGAAAGATTGGATTCTTTGCCATTTTGATTGCAGATTGATTGTCAACAAGTAGAGGTGTGGATGAAACATGTTATTCCTGCAAATCTTCATGAATTCTACAAAGCCATAAGATTTCACTAGTTGCCTTAGAATAAGCCATATATTCAACTTCTACATAGGACAGAGCTAGCACTAGCCGCTTCTTATATTTCCAAGAAATGGTTGTTGACCTAAGATGCATGAGGAAACCAGAAATAGATTTGTCACTTTCCAAGTCTCTTGCATAATTAGAATTTGAATATCCAACCAAAGAGAAATGTGATCCCTTGGAGTATTTGAGCCTATTGGGAATTGAAAAACCTATCCCCAAAATGCCCCATTTTCCCCCCAAATTTCATTTGAATCCCACTTGATCCTATAGTTTATAACCGATCAGAGACATCTTTCATCAATTTTCATGTGTTTGTCATTTGAAAATGCAAGATAGGAAACCCAAAAAATAACTAAGTCCAAAAAATTCTAAGTGTTTCCTTGTATTTTCACCTCTGTTAGAGTTTTAGAGTTTGGGGTTCATGCCTTCTACCTTGTGTTATCTATTGGCTCTGAGGTCCGAGGCTCAAAATTTGCCAAAGTGTTGAAATTTGTCTAAGTGACTCGGAGGTTAGAGATTAGAGTTTTGGTCTTCCGTCTTCTTCATGGCAGATGTCGGGGAGATGGCCCAAGGGTCAAGGTCTGCTTGAGGTAATGAAAAATATTCTAAGTATGATGTAGTACTGCGGAGTTTCAGAGGTCAGAGTTTCAGTCTTTTGTCTTCTTTAGTGTTGCAGTTGGAAGGTGGAGGACTTGAAGGCCGAAGTTAGACAAGCTCTTTTTTTTCTTCTAAGTGTTTTGGAGGTTGGACTTTGGGCCTTTGGCCTTCGGTCTTCTTCATGGCAAGTGTCAGGGAGAAGCCCTGGAGTCTGAAGTCTGATAGGTCTACTTGTTCAAAATTGTTCTAAGTATGAGGCGGACAACAAAGGTTGAAGGTTGGCTCTTCTTCCTTCCTTTGAGGAAGGCGGAAGGCGGAAGGCCTGATGGTCGACCCCTGACAGGTATTAATTCTTTCTAAGGCATTCTGCCATTCCACCAAGCCTTTTGGGTGGACCCACAACAAGCTTGCGGAATCATAGGAAGCTGCCAAGTGGCATAAGGCAAAATAGAGGAACGCCCGAAGCTTGAAGTCTAATTTAGCAATTTAGGGAGATAAAGAGATTGTAGAAAAGAGACAAAAGAAGAAGGCCCAAAGTTTGAAGTCTAAAAGTCTGATTTGTCAGAGGTTGACTTCCTGGCCTTCCAAACTCCTTCAACCGCCTGGGAACGCAACAACTACTTCTGGGGATGCCATTAATGCAAAGTGGATGGCTGAAATTAATACTTTTAATGCAGTTGGTGGGGTTGTTGAAGATTTTGGCACCTAGATTCATTCTCAGACATGCATGTGAAGGCTATAAAGGTAAGATTTGAACCCTTTTCAAGGGTGGGTCTTTTGGCATTTTCAGGTGACCAAGTCCAGAGCTCTCTAGGGTTTTAAAGAGCAAAAGGTTCTAGTTCTCCAGCGGATAAGACATAGGTTATGAAAGGTTCTCATATTGATTAAAGTGATCAGCATCTAAACTTCTCCTTCTTATGTAATTATTCAAGGAAATCCAAAGTTTCAGCTAGGGTTTCCTCTTGCCACACTTCGTGGTATGACTGTAACAGTTGATTAAATTAATATGATAGATTATTAAAACATTACATGTTATGTGATGATCTTTTCTATGGTTATAGATGAATGATTGTATTCCGACTAAGGATTACTAAGTATATTCCTCATTGATCATTGTTTTTCTTGCCTCTGAATATCCAAAAAGTGCATGTTTCATTTATGTGTTGTCTTTTTCCCTCTGTTGAACTATGGAATCTGTAACCCATCACAATAGGCACTAGTCTGAGATGTTTGATCACCCACACCTCTTTCAAAAACTAAAACAAACTCATCATGTGTGAAATAAGTAGTTAGTATTGTATGTGTTGTTGTGGTTCTGTTCTGAAAATAGGAAACATTGTAAATGGGTCATTAAAGTATCAATTCTTTGTAGACCAAACAAGCATACCTGTACTTTCCATTGTTAATGGGAGTGCGTTTCATCAGCTATATAGGAGTTCTTAATGATAACCAGTTGTTCTGGGTCCAGTGACAGTTTTTGGGGCTTAGAGAATGATTTGGGTTTGGTTGTCTTTGGATTTTTAGTTTTTCATCTGGTTCTAAAGTTAATACCTGCTTAGGTATACCCCTTGGAATATCCCTCCAGAGTATAAGATGAGCTCAAAGTACAGAGGAATCTACACACTCCTGTTAGTTGGCCAAAATCACCCTTAATTTGTTGATAAACCTCTTCCAAATCACCCTGATGACATTCCTGGCCTTGATGATTTAGGAATGTTTTAGAGTTTAGGGTTGCAGCTATTTTTGGGCCCAACAGATTAACGCCATTACCAGGGATGATACTATTGGGTTGGAATCAATTGAAGACTCTGCTAGTGAGTTGAACCCATAATTAGTTTGTAGCCTTGAATATCAGTCACACTTCAGGGAATTCCTCTTTGGAAGAGGTGGTGACTCTGCTGTCAGAACAAAAGTTTGTTGCTGCTGCCCCTTGGTTGGTATTAATGATTTGAATGCTCTATCTAAGTGTGCAGCAGTTGGTGAAAGAAAGGTACACATGGTTTCTTCTTTTCCCACTTTTCAAGTTTGAGGTTCTTGTCATGTTGAAGGAGCAAAATTTCTATGCCTTAGTTTTTTGCCCAGCATTATAGGATGTTTTAGTCATGGCCAACTAGTACAAACATGGATACCCTAGGGATATTCCTTCACAAACATCTTCATATATATCAGACCCTAGAAACTACATTGGTGTGGATTCCCATGACCATCCTAGTGATGCATATTCCAGTCATGGCTTTGCATATTATACAAACCCAAATCTATATGCACCCATGCAAAATCAAAATGACTTAGCAATGCAGCAGTGTGAAATTGATAAAACCAAACAGTTGTTGGAGTCATTGTTGTAGCAAGAAGTAGAAATAGAAATTCAGATTAGGCTGCTAGAGTCTAGGATGCAGTCCAATGCATTCCTTGTTGCCCCTAAAAATTGGTTTGATCAGTCCCCTACTCTTCCCTTAGATCTTGTGTATGATCAGCTAGACCTCTCATGAGTTGATTACAAAACATGAGGTATGTTAACCAAGGTCTATAGCCAGTTGCCTAAGTTTGATTGGTATGATATTTGGGAAGGGGACACACATGTTGATGTATTCTCAGATTTCATGGAAGAACATCAGTTTGAGGATGAGGATATGTACATGAGATTTTTTGTTAGGTCATTACATGGAAAGGCAAAAGAATGGTTCCAAAATTTTCCCAGGCAGTCCTTTGCCTTGTGGAATAAACTTGTGGTAGCATTTGGAAATGAATTTGCCCAAGGTCCTGATCCTGCAAATCTTGTCACAGAGCTGGAAAAAATTATAAAACAAGAGGGAGAGTCAAGCAAGGATTTTGGTCACAGGTTTGTTGTTACCCTTTCCAATGTTCCAAATGATTTCAGACCTAACATTCCCACTTGCATTGATATGTTTTTTGAGGCATATGAGACTGGATTGAGTTATGTGTGGGAAGATTTCAAAATAACAAGTATGCAACATGCATATTTGTCCTTAGACTCCATGGAGAAAATAAGAGATGACTACATAAAGGGTCTGTTATCCACAAGTGCATGTGTTGTTGGTAATCAACATACTAATCTGAACAACAACAATGTAGATGAATGCACCATTAGATGATAATTGTGTAGTCAAAAAGGTAGAAGTGGAAGGTGGTGTGTCATACGACAACGATGCAGATGATGAAAGTAGCATATGCACCTGCCTTTAGCTAGATAGCTCATCAAGTGAAGGTGAGAATGATGAAACCAATGGTGATTTCCAGACAACTGTTGAGGTAGGTGGTTCAGTGAATAATGAGGATGTTGTGTACATTGATGAACAGCCAGATGGATCAACTTTTGAAGTTGAGTATGAAATGTGTACACAGGTAGGTAAAACATGGGATGAACAAGAAGCTTGCTTCTTGTTTGATGTTTTGCCTTCTTTTGTTCTTGTATGTGGTGAGGTAGTTAGTGTTTGTTTGCATGAGATAGATGTAGAGGTGATTGCACATAATGATAATCGATTAGAGATAGTTATTGGTGCAGCCATGGAGTTTCAGTGTGAAGAGCTTGCCCTGGACTTTGAAGATGGTTCACTGGATGCATATGAGAACTTATTTGTATGGTGCAAGGTATGTTCTCTTCCTCATGCAGAGTGTGCTTCATCTCAGCCACAAAGAAATAGAATAAGAATGAATGTGGAAGAAGTGTGTCATCAGTCAGTTTGCAGTAGCATATATGACACAACAGGTTGCCGAGATGGAATTGAAATAGAGAGACAATTTGAACAACATGGTTCTCCATTTGAGGTGTCTCATGGTATTGATGTGTGTGTTGATGGTTTGAATTGTAGCCTGAGTCATGTTTATGATTCAGAATTTGAAAGTTGTTGCAGCACATATAAAAGTTTAGTTCAAGAGCTTGATGGAGTTACAAATGAATATGAATGCTTCTACTTTGATGTGGAAAATTTGTTAGCTCTTGAATGTGTTGGTGTTGTAGTTGAGGTTGAGTCCTTTATATGGGACATTGATGTGAATGAGAGGCAAGGCATGTTCATGCTTATTTCAACAGATGGCAGCCCGACTCGAAGATATACCCGAGCTAGAGTCTTTCCATTTTGCTCCACAAGATGAAGTGTCTTCTCTTGTGGATCAACAGTGCATTCAGGCACAATTTTATTTGCCATGTGAATTGGAGGTGTTCTTGTTTTCCCTCATTTTGCATGAAGAGGTCAGCAGGTTTGATATCTTGGAATTTGATGATGGGGGTTTGCTTCCATCCATTTCTTTTGCTGCTGACCTGGTTCTATATTTTTCACCACTTAGCGCTGGGAACAAGCATGATGTAGTATGGAATAGGTCAAGCACCTATTTCTTATGGTTGCCTTGCTGTAGTGATTTCATTGGTAAGGCTAGCCTTGGCTTCATAAACATTTGTTACATATTGGTGCATGTTGAGGGTCATTTTCAATTGTTGTAGCTGGGTGAGACGTGCAAATTTGCTTTAAGGGAGATCAGCTCCTTCATTCAACTTGTCTTTGATAGAGGCAAGTAGGTTCAGTCACTTGGTGTAGGTTAGACCTGCAAAGTGTTTAAATTTTGAATACAGTCAACTTTCCTTTTGTATCTCCATGCTTATGACTGTATGCCTTGTAAATACGTTTCTATTGTCTCCCCTTTTCATTTTTTGCCTTTTGGTCTACCTAGAGCTAGTTGGTTCTCATTGTGCCACTGCTTGGCAGACATCCCCAACCAGAGCCACTGTTGGGATTTGAAAAACCTATCCCCAAAATGCCCCATTTTACCCCCAAATTTCATTTGAATCCCACTTGAACCTATAGTTTATAACCGATCAGAGACATCTTTCATAGGTTTTCATGTGTTTGCCATTTTAAAATGCAAGATAGGAAACCCAAAAAATAACTAAGTCCAAAAAAATCTAAGTGTTTCCTTGTATTTTCAACTCTGTCAGAGTTTTAGAGTTCAGGGTTCATGCCTTCTGCCTTGTGTTGTCCATCGGCTCCGAGGCTCAAAATTTGCCTAAGTGTTGAGATTTGTCTAAGTGAGTTGGAGGTCAGAGATCAAAGTTTCAGCCTTCCATCTTCTTCATGGCAGATGTCGGGGAGAAGGCCCAAGGGCCAAGGTCTGCTTGAGGTAATGAAAAATATTCTAAGTATGATGCAGTACTACGGAGTTTCGGAGGTTAGAGTTTCAGCATTTCATCTTCTTCAGTGTTGCGGTTGGAAGGTGGAGGACCTGAAGCCCCAAAGTTTGATGAGCTCTTTTTTTCTTCTAAGTGTTTCAGAGGTTGAACTTCAGGCCTTTGGCCTTTGGTCTTCTTTATGGCAAGTGTCGGGGAGAAGCCCCAAAGTTTGAAGTCTGATAGGTCTACTTGTTCGAAATTATTCTAAGTATGAGGCAAACGATGGAGGTCGGAGGTTGGCTCTTCTTCCTTCCTTTGAGGAAGGCGGAAGGAAAAAGACCCGACGGTCGACCCCCGACGGGTGTTAATTCTTTTTAAGGCATTCTACCATTCCATCGAGCCTTTTGGGTGGACCCACACCAAGCTTACGAAATCGCAGGAAGCTGCCAAGTGGTGTAAGGCAAAATAGCAGAACACTTGAAGCTCGAAGTCTGATTTGGCAAAGGGAGATAAAGAGATTGTAGAAAAGAGATAAAGGTAGAAGGTCTGAAAGTCTGATTTGTCAGAGGTTGACTTTTTGGCCTTCCAAACTCCTCCAGCTGCTTGGGAACGCGCCAACTACTTCCGGGGACATCATTAATGCAAAGTGGATGGCCGAGATTAATACTTTTAATGCAGTTGGTGGGGTTGTTGAAGATTTTGGCACCCAAATTCATTCTTAGACATGTGTGTGAAGGCTATAAAGGCATGATCTGAACCCTTTTCAAGGGTGGGTCTTTTGGCATTTTCAGGCGACCAAGTCCAGAGCTCTCTAGGGTTTCAAAAAGATAAAGGTTCCAGTTCTCCAATGGATAAGACACGGGTTATGAAAGGTTCTCATATTGATTTCAGTGATCAACATATGAACTTCTCCTTCTTCTTATGTGATTATTCAAGGAAATCCAAAGTTTTAGCTAGGGTTTCCTATTGCCACACTTCATGGTATGACTGTAATAGTTGATTAGATGAATATGATAGATTCTTAAAACATTACATGTTATGTGATGATCTTTTCTGTGGTTATAGATAAATGATTGTATTCTAAGTAAGGATTACTAAGTATATTCTTCATTGATCATTGTTTTTCTTGCATCTGTATATCCAAAAAGTGCATGTTTCATTTCTGTGTTGTCTTTTTCCCTTTGCTGAACTGTGGACTCTGTAACCCATCACAATAGGCATTGGTCTGAGATGTTTGATCACCCACACCTCTTTGAAAAACTAAAACAAACTCATCTTGTGTGAAATAAATAGTTAGTATTTTATGTGTTGTTGTGGTTCTATTATGAAAACAGGAAACATTATAAATCGGTCATTAAAGTATCAATTCTTTGCAGACCAAACAAGCATACTTGTACTTTCCATTATTAATGGGAGTACCTTTCATCAGCTATATAGGGGTTCTTAGAGATAACCAATTGTTCTGGGTCCAGTGACAGTTTTATGGGCCTAGAGAATGATTTGGTTTTCGTTGTCTTTTGATTTTTAGTTGTTCATCTGGTTCTAAAGTTAATACCTGCTTAGGTATACCCCTTGGAATATCCCTCCAGAGTCTAACCTGAGATCAAAGTGCAGAGGAGTCTACCCACTCCTACTAGTTGGCCAAAATCGCCCTTAATTTGTTGATAAACCTCTTCCAAATCACCCCGATGACATTTCCTGCCTTGGTGATTTAGGAATGTTTTAGAGTTTAGGGTTGCAGCTATTTTGGGGCCCAACAGAGCCCATAATTTTGAGTACCTTTCAAATACCAAAGAACTCTTTTGGCGGCTAACCAATGATGTTCTCTAGGTTGTTGCATGAATCTAGAGAGAACTCCCATAGCAAAAGAAATATCTGGACGAGTAGTGGTTGCATAAATCAAACTTCCAACAAGTTGTCTGTATTGAGTTGCATTAACCAATGTTGCAGAGTCATTTGATGTGAGCTCCAAATTTTACTCCATAGGAGTATGAAGCGGTTTAAAGTCAAACATGCCAAATTTGCTTAGAAGTTCACCAATGTATTTTTTTTGATTGATGAAGATATACTTGGGTTTTTGAATCACCTCAATACCAAAATAGTAATGAAGATCTCTCAAGTCAGTCATTTCAAATCCTTGCTTCAATGTGTCTTTCATAGTTTGATTATAATCCTCATTATTACCAGTGAGAAATAAATCATCCACATAAACAATTAAATATACAACTGTGTTATCATCCTTTTTGACAAAAAGTGTTGCATCATCAAATTCAAAATACTTAAAATTCAACTTCAAGAGATGCTTAGTGAGTTTTTCATACTAGGCTCAGGGTGCTTGCTTTAAACCATACAATGATTTTATGAGCTTGCATACCTGGTGTTCTTGACCATTGACTGCATATCCTTCTGGTTGAGTCATATATATTGTTTCTTTGAGATCGCCATTCAAGAATGCAGTTTTGACGTCCATTTGATGAACTTTCCACCCATTTTGTGCCAAAAGAACCAACAAAGCATGAATGGTAGTCCATTTTGCAATAGGTGCAAAAGTTTCATCATAATCTATGCCCTCTTTTTGAGCATAACCTTTTGCAACAAGGTGGGCCTTATGTTTTTCAAGTGAACCATCTAGTTTATACTTGTTTCAAAAGATCCACTTGAACCCAATAGGTTTACAACCCAGTGGAGGATCAACCAACTCCCCAGTACCATTTTTGAGAAGAGCATCACACTCATTTTGCATAGCTTGCCTCCACATTGCCAGATTTTTGGCTTCTTTGTAGGAAGTTGGTTCTGAGTCCATTGTGATATTGAGTTCATCAATAGACTCTGAGGTTCCTTCATTACTAGATTGAGCCTACTTCCTAGATTTATAAGAACTTATTGTTCTTGTTTTACCAATTTTGTCACATCTCAAATCTTTCAACATTTGTTGGACTTATTTTTTGCCCATTTTTGTGAAAATTTTGGTTGGACCAAAGGTGCTTCCATTTCTTGACTAGAAGCTCCATCAATGTCTAATGGTTCTGAAATCCTAGACTCATCTACAGGATGATGGTCATTATTAGAGGGAGTTTCTTCTTGGAGATTTTGAGGTGGAACATCTTGGGTTAGAGATTCTAGAGATGGATCCAACAAAGGTGGTTCTAAATGACGTATCCCCCCCATCTTGTGGAATCTCACATGGATGTTCTTTCCAAGTAATAAACTTAGCAAATTTATCAAGTTGTTTTAACTGACAATCAATATGGGCATCATTTTTAGAAGTTTCACAAAATATAACATCTCTTGCAAGAATAAATTTCTTGTTAGCCTCATCATATAATCTATATGCTTTGGAGGATTCAAAATAGCCAAGAAAAATGCATTTATAACTATGGTGATGCAACTTACTTCATTTCTCCTTTGGAATCAAAGCATAGCAAGTGAAGCCAAAAAACTGAAGATGCCGAACAGATGGAGGGTAGCCATACCAAACTTCATATGGAATCCCTTGATGAAGAGTAGATGAAGGAGATCTCTTGCGAAGATAAACTGTTGTTTTTGCCCAAACATGCAATCGGATCCCTTTAAAGTATAACATTGCGCGAACCATATTCATGATAGTCCTGTTCATTCTTTCAACAATACCATTTTGTTCAGGAGTACCTGGAACAATGAGATGATGTTGAATTGCATTTTGATGAAGATAATCCTCAAAAACTATGGAGATAAACTCTCCCCCATTGTCTGTTCTAAGAGTGCGAATTTGAGATTGTGCTTGCTTTTCAATCATAATATGAAACTTCTTAAAAGTTTCAAAAGCTTCAGACTTTTGCTTCAAGAAATAAATCCAAGTCATGCGGCTATAATCATCAATGAACAACATAGAGTATTTACATCCCCTAGAAGAAGTGACTGGTAAAGGCCCACACAAATCAGAATGAATAAGTTGCAATTTTCTATGTGCTCACCAAGTGGAGCGAGGGAAAGAATCTCTATGTTGTTTTGCAAGAATACAAGCTTCACATTTTTCAACTTTCTTCGACAAAGTGGGCAAACCAACAACATCATTCTTTTGCATGATACGAATGTTGTCATAGTTAACATGCCCAAATCTTGCATGACTAGGAGAAAGAGTACCTTCTTCAGTGAGATATGCAAAACTCCTAGAAATGGTTGATTCACCATGCAGTTTTAATAACTTGCCTTCTTCACAACCAATAAATACAACTTGATTATTTGATTTCTTTCTAACAACTACTTGTCCGTCTTCCAACAAAATGGAGTGGCCTTGTTGCCTAATCAAGACCAGTGACAATAAGTTACATTGCAATTGAGGAAGATACAAAACATCATGAAGTACAAAATCTGGAAGACCAAGCAACTTAAGCCAAATAGTGCCTTTGCCAAGAGGCTTAAGACTTGATTTATTTGCCAAATAAGTTGGACCACATGCACATTCATGAAATTCTTCAAAGTAATCATGCCTAAATGTCATATGTTGTGTGGCTCCAATATCTAAGACCCAAACATCACGCCATGAAGTATTAATTGAATTATAATAAGCAAAATATGAAACACAAAGCACATATTCATCATTATCATTACCACATGCAAATTGGTGTTGTCTAGCATTTTGGTGTTGTGAAGCCCATGAATGCGAGATCATTCTCACAATCATCAATCCAAATTGGTGTTGCCTCTTCACTGTCTTTGTCGTTTGAAAATGGGGATCATTTTTCCACAACATTCCTCACTTTATTCCGGCTTCTATGTTAATTACTGACTTTGATAAGACTTGCACGGCTTTATTCGTAAGACTAACTTAATTTCTTTTTCTTATGTTTTCTCAAATTAGCTATGAATCTTCTGAAAATAGTTAATTCTCATCTTTAAACTGTTCTGTTCTTATCCTATTGTTTTCCTGCCTACATGGACAAGAAAGTATTTAATCAACATGTCTTCGATTGATGAGTAATGGTTTAATAGAATTCTATTTTCGAAGGGAGAGTCTATTGGAGACTAATTTCCTTGGCCAAATGTAGCACCCATACTGAATTGGAGATTTTAAGCACAAGGTAATGTCAAACTTTCTAAAGTTTCTTAATATTATATACTATATAAAATTTGCCTTTATGAAATACAATAAAGCCCTGCTTAATTTATTTTCAAATTTGATCTGTTTACCATGAGTTTCTGATTTGTAATGTTAAAAAATAAAAAACAGATCTTAGGTTTCAATCAAAGTTAACTCCAGTAGTTCAGATTTTCTTATTTTCATTTTGGTTTTACAACTGTTGTATTCTTGTTCATAAGAAGCTTCCACTATGGAAGTCCACTTTGGACTTGCTTTCATACTACACAGAACGTCTCTTTATGTGGTTGATTGCCACTTTTCTGAAGGCTCTTTTCCCTCAAACAGAAGATATTCTCTTTATCCTCATTTCTTCAAGTCTACATTATATTGACTGTTTTATGGACAAAAGATTCTACTTCCAACTGTGTCCCCTTACCAGTCATCAACCACCATCATCCCAGTGAGGCAACATAGGTCTAAGCAAAGGAAGGATACAAAGTCCATGACCAGTTCTTGACATCCTACATTCACATCTTACTGTGCTAACATAACCGGTCTGCAGCTCTTCCTCACGAAGGAGCTTCATTTATAGCATTAAGTATTTCAGTTTTACTAACATAACCATCACCATCTTTGTCAAAAAATATAAATGTATTAACAATGGTGTTAAAAGTGGCCTCGAGATCTGGCAACCCAATTTGTGATTTCTGATAGATTTGTGTTAAACAAAGCTGAAGACAAAAAGGTCAAGTAGAAATAGCTAAGTAATTATAAGCCATGGAATGGGAAGTATGGTGGTGTGCACATCATCAATATTTGCAGTAAACACTGGCTAAAATGAAATTGAAGGAAGAAAAAAGATTCATTTATCCTAAATCAACCCAAAATGAGAAGAATAGCAATGGTACCCCCTGCTAGTTTTTGTTGTTCTACACAGGAAAAGTTTAATTTTCTATCAGTCGTGTATGGATACAGAATTAGGATTATCAGGCTCCTCTAGGAGACATACAAGAGAAAGTACAACAAGAAACTCATTGAACTCAATTCCTTTACTTTCATCCATATCACATATGTGGTGGAATTCTGTTATTTCCTCATCTGTGAGTGAAACTTGCAGCTCATGGAAGCACTCTTTCAATTCTTTCACATCTATTGTTCCATTGGAATCTTTATCTGTAGAAAGCAATTACCAATATTCACATCAAGCTTTGCTATTTGAAACAGTGTTTTTCCAAGAAATTATGAATCAGATATAATATCAAATCTAGATAAAAGACAGTATTAAACTTACAATAGACATAATTTCCCAATTTAGTGACATTATAACAAAACTTCCTAGGGATATATAAGACTCATTTAAAAATTAGTTACTTATCTAAATGAAAATCTAGACAACGGAGATTATAAAAGATTGGATGCAATAGACTGTAAAGAATTCAATGTTACCCGGGGCACATCCCCTGTATCTCTGGGACTTAAGAACATGTAAGGGACATCACTTGCCATCCTCAAGAGATGTCTTCCTCAAAAGCGGGGCTCCAGATGTCTTCCTCAAGAAGTGTGCCTCCCAAACATCCTCCTCAAGTAGGGTGCCTCCCAAACATCCTCCTTAATAAGGGAGACTACCAGCTGTCACCTCTAAATTAAAACTAGAATACAAAAAAATCATGTATCTGAAATTTTAAATTTCTGAAGACTTTTGGTGGAATACAAATTATAAATCACCCTTGAGAATGTGAACACTTCAACAAGCAAATACTTAGACTTTAGTACCTAAGGAAATGAACAAAACCGTAAGAAATAAAGATTTGCATTGTTAAGGCTATTTGGTGTAGACTCGTTAATCTAAGCACCAAGGCATAGTTCAATAATGAACCATCCATACTTGCCCACGGATACCTTTTCCATGCTTATATAATTATTGCCATCATCGCTCAGAATGAACTCAGGCTTTATTTCTTAAGAAATCTTAAAGTATTCATTGTTAGCACCCTCTATTCTCTGACTGCGAAAACACCATGGCAAATCTACCATGCACCTTTATGTGCAAGGATATCTTAGCACATTATGCTCATGATTTTTTCAACCCAAAATCCTTGTGCCACAGATTTAAAGATTCACTAACATTTAACTTTTCAAGGAGATTTATAATCATTAACAGAGATCTTTCATTAACATAATTTGCAGCCACTTTAGATACCTAAGCAACTATAACTGCAAACAAATTCAATAAAGCAACTGCAGATCTGGTAATACACATGCATAAATAAAAGCTAAAGCATGAATTATGTGAAAGAGATCTTTTTATAATGAACACACTATAGAATAGTTATCATGCAACAAGTATCAAAACTAGAAATGGCTATGGAGTTGTAAAAAATATCCCACAAAATTTGCAACTCATTAACTATAACTGCAAACAAATGTAATAATCGATAAAGTAACTGCAGATCTAAAAATAAACATGCAGAAATAAAGAGTAAAAGCATGAATAATATGAGAGCTCTTTTAGTAATGAACACAGTGAACATGCTATAGAATAGTTATCCTTATTGGAAAGAGACACTGCTATGAAGAAGACTGGAATGTTGTCATTGATGGCAACAAGGCAAAGAAGACATCACTCCAGAAGACCAACTTGGATTGGCAACAAGGCACAAGAGTATTCAAGACCGGAAGGTTAGAATGACTAAGTATGGACAATATTCATAGTAAGGGACAAAAAGTGAATCAGTATGCCTCTGCAGATGAAGACCGGCAAATGTACTTCAGGTATGTTGACTCATATCTATTTGATGATGATATACTCCAGTGTTCAAGTCATGACTTCCTCTAGAAGTTATTTGAAGAAAATATCTAAGTTTGGATGAACAGAGGTAAGACAGGAACAGTATACAGTGCAAAGTAAAAGGGTCCACATTCCTCCGCAAGTGCATATTTTGTTATGCGGTTTTGAGGTGTTGTAAACACTTGTATGAAGTGTCTAAATCTAGATTGTAAGATCTGAAGTTCACCGGAAAGATAGTTGCAAGCTACTGAGTATCGCTACAGTGTTTGATAGAGTTTGACTGTGACAGAATCTAAGTTCTGATGGTCCGCATTCTGCTGTTAAATAATATTTTTCTCTGCAGTTCTGAAGGTATGATGGGTGATGTTTAAGGAGTCTTTGACATGATTTTGAGCAAGCCATGTGGTCCGCAGTGAAAGTTGTGATCTAACAGTTGAACTAAACCAGTAGCAATCTGAGTTTGAGGCTGACATGATAGTTTGATTTATGTGTGGTAAGGTCTATTGATTAAAACTTTATCCTAAGCACAGTTATATAGTTGGAGCCGACATATGAGAAGATGTTTCAAATGTTATTTGGGTCCTCTATGTATTTTGATGAATGGATTTGGCCGACAAGCTACAAGTTTATTAACTATACGCTTCATCTGAGTATGCTGACCTAATATGAAGATCTTAAGTGTTACTGATATATGTATGAGATCGAATTCAGTATTTGGTGGGCATGATGCGAATGTGAAGTGTGCAAAGAAGTATTGTGAATGTGATTGATATGAGCATCAGAATAGCAGAGCAAAGATAGAAGATCAGTGATGATGAAGATGCAGGACTCAGTATTCAGTTGCTAAATGACTGCACCCTGGCATACTGATAGATGTTGTTGCAATATTCATATTCCTTATACAATTTCACTTGTACTTGGCAGTGAGCGTAGATAAAAGCAATTAGTAGGGTTTAATAGCCCTCATTGTAATCTTTCTGGGTTTAGGATTGTGGTAGTGAGCCTGTTAGACCTAGTTGTACTTCATGGCAGTGAACCAGCATGTTCTAGGCCCATGGAGTGACCAAGCCTGAATATCATCATTTGTAAAAGATTGCAATATATATTGAGAGCTAATCCTCTCTGTCGTTTTTCCCTTTCTTGAGTTTTCCACGTAAAAATCTATGTGTCATGTTTTTGTGGCTTGTATTTCTGTGGTCACTTTGCTTTCTGATTATTAAAGTATGTATTTGGTTTAATTGTTTAAATTTAAGAATACTGATTCACCCCCTCTCAAAGTATTCAACAATTGGTATTAGAGCCAAGTTCCTTGGAAGAAGCTTAACAGCTTAAGGAAGATTTGGGGTAGTGTAATCATGGCAACAAGAAGATTTGGAAATTATGAAAGCAACAAGGAACTAGAAGCAACTCTTATTGATCTGGAACAATCTGAAGTAGAATTCAGGGACCTAAAGGATAACTTACAAGAAGCTGATGAATGCATCTCAAGATTAAAAGAACAAGTTAAAAAATTCAAAGACAAATACAAAGAAGTTAGTGATCAATTGATATCAGCAAACCAAACTCTAAATGACTTGGAAACAAAAGTTATAGAAAGAATAAAAGCAGAAGAACTGAATTTAATGATGAAAAGCAAATCAGAAGATTGTGCCAAACTTGAAAAAGAAGTTGTGAGTCTAAAAGAAGACTTGGAAAAAGCCAAGAGCTATGAAGAAAAGTTCAAGCTAAGTTTTGCAAAGCTTGTTGATATGATTGACAGTCAAAAGAGTGCTGATGATAAGCAAGGTTTGGGATTTGAGAAATGAGAAAGCTCAAAATCTGGTCAAACCAACACTGAGTTAAAGGAAAACAAAGGAAACCCGTTCAGAAATCAAAAAAGAAGACCTAGAAGACCTCCAATCAGACAACCAAATGCTTAGAGGTATCCATCTTTCAATGACCATTGTTTTAATTGCAATAAGTATGGTCATAAAGCTACTCAATGCAGGAGTAAAATAAATTAGAATGTTTCATCATTCTCTGGTCAATGTTTCAATTGCAAGAAAATTGGTCACAAATCAAATGAATGCAGAAAGCTGGTAAGAAATGGGTTTTACAATGCAAGGAATAGTCAATCATTCAATGGAAAGTGTTTTGCATGCAATAGATTTGGACACATGGCTAATCAATGTAGATCAAGAAGGAATTCATTTAGAGGAAGGAATCAAGGACAAGGTAACATTGTGTGCTTCAATTGCAACAAAATCAGACATGTTGCAAGATTCTGTAGAAGCAAGAATGTGAAGAGAAATTACTATGTTGAAGAAAGAAAAACAGAGCAGAGGAATGATAAGAGAAAAAAAATGATCTAGCTGAAATAAAGAAGGAAATGAGAAAACTTTGGATTAAGAAAGATGTTGACAATACCAAGGATGAATCCGCACCAAATTCTGGTGTAGATACTTCCTCCAGGAAGTAAAGTGAGAGCTCTGGCTTAGGGGGAGCTACATTGAACATTCAAAACCCCCAGCCAATCAGCTAGTGCTGGAATCTGGCACAAAGATATGATAAAAAGAATCATATGACAGATCCTTTGAAGTAAGTTCGAGAAGAAAAGGTCTACCTGCGAATATTTGCAGAGTAATCTAAAGTGTCTATGATTGCGAGGAAGGTGCCTAATAGCTTTTTGTAAAAGTGACATTAATGACTTAGGTTTTGGCATGCGAAGGATAAAAGGAGTTGTATCCGAAGGAAAAATTATTCTGTATTTCATGCGCTCAAATGACTAAGGGGAACTGAAGCAAGATTCAAAGCATCTATAGTAGTTTCCAAAGGATTTTAGATCAAGATCAAGGAAACCCTAATCTAGTGAAAGAGGTATTTACAACTTGAATCCCTACTGTGAAAATTAAGTTGCTCTAGAAATGTTTACTCCTCATGTAATTGAGATAGGTAAGATGCCTCGCCCCATGTCTAAGAAACAATTCTTCAAATATCTAGAAAATGATCCATCAGGGGCATTCTCAATTACCCCACATGGGATTATGCATATGGAAGATATCAGAGCATACATTCATATCAGTCTAGAAGAATATGATCACATGAAATTAGGAAAACTATATTTGGACGAACTCACTATTGTGGATATTGTGTTGAAAGATGATTACAAAGTTCTAGGAGAAAAGAAACTTGACACCTGGTTGGATTTTCCTACAACTCCGATTGATGCATGGGTCAAGCTTATTCTAAGCAAAATTCATGATGAATCCTTATGGCTTGATGAACCCTATTTTATAACTAAAGAAGCCATCAAAGCTGTAACCAGTATGAGCTCCTCCGGAAAGGTTCCATGCATAAAGAAAATGAAGAACAATGTGGTAATGTAGCTAACATGAGCCAAATTTGAGAAGAATGGCCTTACAGTAAATGATATCAAGGATCCGACTATTAGATTTGCATCAATGATTGTTGGATACAAAGTATACTTCAACAAAGAAAACTCTGTGTCTGCATCAGCTATATACATAGCATATGACATGATAAAAAACAATACGGACTATGACCTTTGTGAATTTCTCCAGAGTGAACTAATGGAGAACTTGAAAAGGACAAAAGAAACTAATCATCCTTTCAAATATGGAACATTCATTACATGTTTACTCTTTTACTTCCTGAGATAGCTACCTAGTTTAGGAAATATTGTCTGGCTTGATCACATACCTGTAACCATTCAAATAAGAAATCACTTACAGAGTTTGGGCAATGCAGATAAGAAGAACGAAATCTTATGGAATTATTTCAAAGACTTTCAAAAGAAAATGTTAAGTAGGTTCCAGATACATGAAAATGTAGTGATAAAGTATGAAAATGATATTGTATTCATGGTGGATAAAGATAAATGTTTCATGGAAGCCATGTAACCAAGAACTGTATGGGTTCTTGCACTTGGTTATGAAGTTGAAGAAGATGTCTTGACTGAATTAGCTGATGCACTACTAAGTAAACCTATTGATCCCAAAGAGGGCATACTTGGGACCTTCTCAGAATTATCTTCCAGAATCTTGATAGAATATGAGCAGTCAGAGAATGTTAACCCCAGTTGGCATTTTTTGGCAATGATGTCAAAAGTGGTAACGTGTTTTATAAAGTATGAAGTCTTGGCATAAGGTAAGAAGTCATATAAAGTATGCTATCTTTACTTGGCAAAAAGTGTTCGAATGTCATCTCCTAGTAAGCGGGCCTTGGTTTAGAGTGAACACATGTTAATTGATCGAACTCATATTGTTAAGAAACTGGAATATTCTATTTACTGCCTTGACCGGTTGAAATGTCATTTCACTCTTCTAAGCGGTTATCTCTCCTTTGTATTGTCGAAGCCCTCTTTAGGGCAAACTGGATCGGCCGGTTAAAAGTTTCAAAGCGCTTGTATCTTTATTTTTTCAGGCACTTCATTTCATTATTGTTTTGCTCAGCGTAGGGTTTGCAATATAATCATGAAAGATCATGAGAGGGGTCTGTTGAATCTTCTGAGAAGTTTGAGAGTTGACTTCGTAGAGTGTAGTTTGGTTGTTATCATTAGTGTGCAGGGTCAAAGCTGGTTGATTCTTTTTGGTCTGTCTTAGGTATCTTCAGCAATGATCATTCAAGATTTCATGATTTGGCATCTCGACTTGTGGTTGTCAGTGTATCTATAAGTATGCTCTAAAGGCTTTATTTTTTTCTGCAGAATTGTTTTTAAATCTGGCAAATACATCTATCAAGGCTTTTTGGAAGATACAATCTCTGTTTGTATTTTTGAACAACACTTTACAGCTCTATTTGTTTGCACAAAAATGATTGTCTATTCTATTGGCTATGTGGGATCTTTTATAAATGATGTTGGCCATTATTTTGAAACCCTAGGGTTTCGCTTGGGTAATTGGCAATTGAACTTTGTAACCCTATTGAGGGTTAATAGTTATATATCACTTCTCTCCTTCGAACTGTTTCTGCTTTTCTAATAAAAAAGAATAATGTTGTTTATTCCATTGAAGGACACAATTGTAAAACTGTCGATTGGTTTGCATTTCAGTTTTCAAGTTTCTAGAACTGCCTATAGTTAAATGTCTTTGGAAGGAATATAATCAAATGTATATAAAAAGATATAGTGTAAATGATGTGTGTGCATATATTTTGTGTGTCCTGCACATACATTGTTGGCAGTATATGTTCTTAAGAGAAACATAGTATTCCTCTGTATGAAAATATTTTCAAACATTTGTAATTTTTAACATGCCAATGAAGCAAAGTATTCAGTGAGATTGTAACCCAGTGAGGCACAGTAATCAGTGAGATTTTTAAGCCAGTGAGGTATTTTTCGAGTGGTTTTATGCCCGGGGCTTTCCACTCAGGACAAATCTCTGTTTTTATTTTTGTGGTATGTTTTCGATCTATTGTCGAATATTTTAGTTTTCATACTTGTATCTTATCTTACTGGCTCAGCTTTAATGACACTCTACATCTGAATTTAGTTGAATTTAATTGTGTGGAATACAAGTTTGCAATATTATTTATACAAGTCTGCAAAATTATTCTGTAAGTGCAAAAATTTGTCTGGATACTGATTCACCCTCCCCTCTCAGTATCTCTACCACTCTAACAAATGGTATCAAAGCCAAACCCTTTTGTCTTTAAGGCCTAATCAGCCTAAGGGGATTCTTGGTTGAGTGGTAACCATGTCTTTTCAAGATGGTCTTTCCTCATCCAAGGGACCACTGTTTGATGGTACAGACTATACTTTTTAGAAATTTAGAATGACTCATCATATCAAAGCTTTAGGATATGATGTTTGGGAAGCCATTGAAACTAGCTGCACTGTTACAGGCAAACCATCTAATGCTGATGAAAAAAGGGCTCTTGATTGTGACTCAAAAGCTGCTAGTGCTATTTGTTGTGGATTGACAAATGAAGTTTTAAATAAAGTTATGGAATGTCAAACAGCTAAAAGTATTTGGGATAAACTTTCTAATATTTATGAAGGGGATGAAAGCATTAAAGAGGCTAAGTTACAAGCTCCTAGAGAAAGATTTGAAAGAATAAGAATGAAAGATGATGAAAAGATTGCTGAATATCTTCAAAGATTTCAGGAAACTGTCAATAGTATTAGAGGTTTAGGGGAGAAATTAGAAGAGATAACAGTTGTTAAAAATATCTTACGAACTCTAACTCCCAAATATGATTCCAAAACTCCTATGGTGGAAGATAAAGATCCTAAAACTACAACTATTGATTCTATTCTAGGAGTTTTTACTACTTATGAAATGAGAATGGAAAATGAAAACCCTAATAAAGAAGTTAAGGAAGCAGCTTTCAAAATTGTGAAAAAGGAAATTGAAACTAGTCATGAAACTAAAAATATCAGTGAAGATGAATCTATTTTTGTCAGTAAACTCAGAAGAGGTTCAGGTAGATATAAAGGAAAATTACCTTTTAAATGCTTCAACTGTGGAAAAATAGGACATTATGCAGCAAAGTGTCCTAATCTAGAACTTGACAGTGAACAAGAAGATAATAGAAAACAGTATAAGAAAAAACCTTTCAATTTTAACAAGAAAAATACTTTTAAGAAAAGGAGTTTAATTGCTGGAATAACAGATAGTGCATCAGAGGAATCCTCTGATGAAATAGATGAAACACTTTTTATGGTAGCAATTATTACTGCTCCAGAAGGAGAACAAACTGAAATGTCTGAAAATGAAATTGACTTAGAAGGAGAGTTAAAATGTGCCTTTGGTGAAATTAGAAGATTTAGAAAGGAGAATGGAGTGCAAAGCAAGTTAATATCTGAACAAGAATAATAGATTTCTGATTTACAATTAAATCTTGAAGAGAACAGAAAAATTCTTTCAGATACTCAAGAAAAGTTAAAATCCAAGGAAGCTGAAATAGTTAAACTAAGAAAAGAACTTGAAATGTGTAATAGCAGTGATAAACTTGCTGATATGATAGGTAAACAAAAAGAGTATAATGATATGACTAGTCTAGGCTTCTCAAAAGGTCAATGCTCTAATGATAATCAGCTCAAAGAAAAAAGGCCTTTTAGATTCTTTGGTTATTGTTTTTACTATTATCAATATGGGCATCGAGCAATTGATTGTAAATTTACATTCAGAAAGCAGTCCTATTTTCTGAATGACAGGACTCTTAATTTCTTGAACAAAATAAGGTGTTTCAGTTGCAAAAAACTTAAACATATTACAAAATTTTTTAAATTAGAAAGTATTTCTTTTAATAAGCAACCCAAAATGAAATGGGTACCTAAAAACAACAATGCTATGATTGTTGAATTTGCATTTTATGCAAAGAAAAATAAAATCTGGGTTATAGACAGTGGATGTTCTCATCATATGACTGGGGATAGAAGCAAATTTACTTTGTTTGAAAATTGTTCAAATGGGTCAGTTAAATTTGGTGATGATTATTGCTTACAGATCACAGGGAAAGGTACAGTTCTTTTAGAAGATAACACACCTTTAGAAGATGTTTATTTTGTTGAAGGAATAACTCATAATTTGTTGAGTGTAAGTCAGATTTGTGATAGTGGTTTTGATGTAGTTTTTACATCACAAGACTGCAAGGTTCTCAGAAATTCAAAATAGGTTATTGCTTCAGGGTTGAGAACAAAAGGTAACATTTATAATCTGTATGGATCTGCTAATGAATGCAAAAACAATTTGTGCTTTATAAGTCAAGTTGAAGAAAGTAAATTGTGGCATAGGAGATTGGGGCATATAAATTTTGATAACTTAGTTAAAATTAGCCACAATAAAAATGTTAGACATATGCCTACTATTTCTAAGCCTGAAAATCTAGTTTGTAAAGAATGTCAGCAAGGTAAACAAACAAGAAATGTTCATAAATCTAAAGAATAGTTTTCTGCAGAACCTCTTCAATTGGTTCACACTGATTTATGCGGTCCAACCAGAACAAAATCTTTAAATGGTGAAAGATATTTTATGTTGTTCATAGATGATTATACCAGAATGACTTGGGTCACATTTTTAAAGCATAAGTCTGAAGCTTTAGAGAAATTTAAGATCGTTAAAAGCATGGTAGAAAGAGAAACAAATTTAAAACTAAAATGTTTAAGGTCTGACAATGGAGGAGAATATACTTCTATTGCTTTTCTTGAATATTGTGAAAAACATGGCATAAAAAGATAGTTTTCAGCTCCTAGAACACCTCAATAAAATGGTGTGGCTGAAAGAAAGAATAGGACAGTAAAAGAGATGGCTAGAACTATGCTTCAAGATGCTAGACTTTCTAATGCTTTCTGGAAAGAAGCAGTTCATACAACAGTTTAAACCTTAAACAGGGTACAAATAAGAGTCAAAACCAGGTATACATCCTATGAACTTTGGTATGGAAACATAGCCAATGTATCTTATTTTAAAATCTTTGGCAGCAAATGTTACATAAGAAGAGAAGATCATCTAGGAAGTTTTGAATCACGATGTGATGAATGAATCTTTCTAGGTTACTCTACTCATAGTAAGGCCTACAAATGTTATAATAAGAGATTACGAAGAATAGTTGAAAGCTCTAACGTTAAAGTGGTTGAGAATTTGCAGAAAGAACAACAACCTCAGTTTCAACTAGTTGAAGAAATCATTCAAGAAGAACCAAGCACAAAAGAAGAATCAGAGAAATCTGAAGAAGAATCAGAATCAGATTCTGGAGTGCCTCAAGGACAAATAGTAAGTCCTAAAACTAATACTCCCTCTAAATCTTCCATTTATACTCCTTCTAGAAGATTGCTGCAAAAGAATCATCCAAGTGACCATGTTATTGGTGACTTAGACTCTAGCATACAAACTAGAAGAAAAACTGGTCAAGCAAATCAGCAGGTTCATATTTGTCTAGTGTCGTAATTAGAACCTAAAACCTATGCTGAAGCTAGTCAAGATGACTTATGGGTTCAGGCTATGTTAGATGAGTTAGCCCAAATAGAGAAAAATAACACTTGGGAACTTGTTCCAAGGCCTAAAGATAAAAATATTTTTGGGGCTAAATGGGTTTTCCGAAACAAACTTGATGAAAATGGAGTTGTCTGAAATAAAGCTAGACTAGTTTGTAAGGGTTATTCACAGATAGAAGGTATCGATTTTGATGAAACTTTTGCTCTTGTAGCAAGACTAGAAGCAATCAGAATGTTTCTTGCATATTCTGTTTACAAAAACTTCAAGGTCTATCAAATGGATGTTAAAACAGATTTTTTAAATGGAGACTTAGAAGAGGAGGTTTATATGGATCAACCGGAAGGTTTTGTTAACAAGGACAAACCACATCATGTTTACAGATTAAAAAAGGCTCTTTATGAGCTTAAGCAAGCTCCTAGAGCTTGGTATGCCAAACTAGATAAACATTTACAATCACAAGGCTTCACTAGAGGGGGAGCTGATAGTAATCTATATTTTATGACTAAAAATGATCACATCTTGATAGTGGTTGTATATGTTGATGACATAATTTTTGGCAATGATGATGATGAACTCAGTTTATATTTTCCACAGGTTATGATAGCAAAATTTGAATTGTCAATGCTGGGTGAACTTTCATTTTTTCTTGGCCTACAAGTTTCTCAGCTCCAAGAACGTATATTTCTTTCTCAAACAAAATATGCAAAAGAAATGTTGAAAAGATTTCAGATGGATGAATGTAATCTTGTTAGTACACCTATGGAAACCGGTTGCAAGTTAAGTGCTAAAGTTGACAAACCTGATATTGATCATACTTTTTATCAGTCTATGATAGGCAGCTTGTTGTATTTAACTGCCACTAGACCTGACATAATGCATGCTGTTTGTTTAGTTGCTCATTTTCAATCTGCTCCTAAACAAACTCATCTTAATGCAGTAAAAAGAATCCTTAAATATATAAAAGGCACATTAGATTATGGTCTTTGGTATTCGAGACATTCTGACTTTACTCTGACAGTGTATACAGATGCTAATTGGGCTGGCAGTCTTGATGACAGGAAGAGTACTTTTGGTGGTGCATTTTTTCTTGGTGGAAGACTCATTTCGTAGCATAGCAAAAAGCAAGATTCTGTTTCTTTATCTACAGCTGAGGCTGAATACATTGCTGCCACTACTTGTTGCACTCAAATCCTCTGGATGGTTCAAACTCTGTGTGATTATAAGATTGTTGTGTCTAAGCCTGTCAAGATTTTGTGTGACAATGTTAGTGCAATCAATATATTGAAGAATCCTGTGATGCACTCTCGTACCAAGCATATTGATAGCAGATATCACTTTCTTCATGATAAAGTTCTTCTCAATGATGTTATCCTAGATTATGTTTCTCCAGCTGATCAAGTGGCTAACATTTTTACTAAGCCACTTCCCAGAGCAGTGTTTGAGGGTCTTTGGTAAAAGCTTGGGGTTCTCTCTTTTTCTTCTTTGCATTAAACTTTCTCCACTCTTGGACTCAGGGGGAGATGCTTGGATATTTCTATGTCCTTTTGATCAATCTTCTTCATGAGACAATTTTTTTTTGTGTTTCTACTTCTAGATATCTTGTTTAAGTTGTTACTCTTGGACTATTTGACAGTGGTGTTACCTACCATGATATTTATCTCTTCAGTTGTTGCTTTCTGAAGACCTTGATATTCAACATGTTCTCTCTATTGTTTTTCAGATTCATCTTCCCTTAGTTGTATTTTTTTTTGGCAATCTTGTTTCTGACGACTTCTTGTGGTTTTTGGATTGGGTTTCTGGTCAATCTTATAGGTTTTCTTTTTCTTGCCTTTGGCCTTATTGTCAAAAGGGGGAGAGAATGTATTTTAGTGGTATGGTATTTCAGTGGTTGGTATTGGTGAGTATGGTATTTCAATGGTTGGTATTGGTGAGTATGGTATTTGAGTGGTTGGTATTGGTGAGTATGGTATTTCAGTGGTATTTCTATTGGTAGACTCTGGAAACTAGAAAGATGGTGAGTATGGTATTTCAATGGTTGGTATTGGTGAGTATGGTATTTCAGTGGTATTTCTATTGGTAGACTCTGGAAACTAGAAAGATGCTGCTATAATCTGGAACTATTATTGGTATCTGGCATTGGTAGAATCTTGAAACTGAGAAGTTGATATTTGTATCTGAAATTAGGTATCTAGATTTGGAATCTAGTATTGCTTTTGGTATTTGTGTTGGAACTGTCACTATTGATATTTTCTGTTGGTATTTTTTCTGTTTCAACTTTCTGATCTCATTTTGAGATGTATCTGCACTATGGATCTTGCAGTGTGAATCTTGGTGAGGTTTGACATCAATGCCAAAGGGGGAGTTTTGTTAACCCCAGTTGGCATTTTTTGGCAATGATGTCAAAATTGGTAACATGTTTTATAAAGTATGAAGTCTTGGCATAAGGTAAGAAGTCATATAAAGTATGCTATATTTACTTGGCAAAAAGTGTTCGAATGTCATCTCCTAGTAAGCGGGCCTTGGTTTAGAGTGTGTTAGCGCCTGAATTGACTGGTAGTTTTTTTTGAAAAATTTTCATTCAGGCACTCTCCCTAAGTATCCAAAAAATGTTCTAAGTGATGGACCTCCTCAGCAGTTTTCAGCATCATCATCATATTTTCTAGAGGAGGAGGTCATCATCATCATGTTTGTTTAGATGAAGGTCATCATCATCATGTTCTCCGTCGACCGGTTTCTCATCGTCATCATCATATTTCGCTGTCGGTGATGTTTGGTTTTTATCCTGATGATGCTGACGAGCTACAGTGCACCCTGATCTGCTTGCGAGGGTGATTCTTCAAAGTCTCCGGTGATCTTCCATTTATCACCTTGCGCGAGCATGATGATGATGTTGCCCCGTTATCATGATGATGATGTTGCTTATTCTTTGAGTTGCTCGACCTAACTTGTTTTATCCTAAGGGTCGTCGTCATCATCATCATATTTCCAGTTATCATCCTGCTGCTTGTGGAGGTCATCATATTTTCTGCCTTCATGATATTTCGCCGGGGTGATATTTCTATCATCGGGTGATCTTGGTTATGATCATCCTGATGATGTTCTTGAAGAGTTCTAAGTGCGACCCGATATTCACTAGGGTCATCATATTTTGGAACGTCAGGATGATCTTAGTCAATATCATCCTGATGATGTTGTATCACTTCTTGTTCGTTGTTTTGTCATCCTGATGGTGCTGACGTCATCCTTATATCAGGGTGATATCCGGTTCTTTCTACCTGTCTGCATCATGATATTTCCGAAGGAGGGGGTGATATTTTCATATCACTCGAGTGTGTTTGTTCCAGCATCATGATGATGCTGATATCGTGGAGATATCCGCCTGCCGGCTTCGCGCATTATCTACTGGGGGTGATCTTTTCAAGCAGCATCATCATATTCAGTTTTCGCCTCGATCTTATAGTGGAGCTACAGTGCAACCTGATATTTGTGCATCAGGAGGATATTTCCAAATATCCGGTTGTCTTCCGAATATCATGATGATGTTAATATGATGATGATGTCATCGAGGTCCGGGGGGAGTCATATTTCTAACACAGATCATCTTGTGGAGGTCTCCCGACATTTGCAAACATGATGATGACGTCATCCGGATGTGAGGAGGTGCGCAGTAGGCAGATATGATGATGACGTCAGTAGGATATGATGATGATGTCATCAGGATGTTCATCGGCCAGACTTTTGTTATAAGCTCAGCAGGAGGATGTTCCTCCGAAGGATCAGGTTGTGCCGATTATCATGAAGGTTATATTTCAAGTATCATGATGACGTCAGGGTGATTTTTTGAACAACAGGATATCATGCTGCTGGAGGATGATGATGATGAGGTCTTATACTAGTGTCGTCAGGAGCAAAAGCGCCGACATGATATATGCTCATGACCTAGTATATAAAGTGTTAAGGAGGTTGCTGCGGGGTGCGTGTGGGATAATGTTATCCTGCATTTTTGAAATATCATGATGATGACTCTCGGCGGGAAGTGGTTGCGATTAACTGTTTGATGTTCTTCCCGAGGCCGCGGGTTGGTGCGCCATCAATGGCGATTGTTGCAGAGGTATGGGTGATGGCGTGGGCTGATGTAGTACCTGATTGAAGGTCTGAATCCCTAGGCGGCGGCGCAAGGCTCGAAAAATCTTCCTGTCTCCTCCCCTATCTGCTGCATTCAAGTTTGGGCGCCAATCCGGTTGTGTTTGAGCGCCATCTTCCTGATACTGTATATCTGGCGGGATTTTTGGTCAACATGGTAGTAAATGCTGAATACACCCTCCTGCTATATAATGCAGATGGTGTCATTCATTCAAGGTTGTTGAAAGTTGTGGGTTTTTGGCTCTGTAATGCAAACCAGATGATCTGGTTGCTCTGTACAGCTTGATCTTGTGAGTTTATGTATCTCCTGTTGTAGGACTTGGCATGAATCCACTGGTTTCATGGTTGATCTTATATGAGTAATGCTATCTTAGCATGTGTTGTGTTAATTCTGTCTCCAGTATTGCATGTATTCTTCTTCTGGATCTGGATATTTGTGTGATGTTTAGATTCTAGAGCATAGAATTCCTATGTTGAATGTCTGATCTTTTAACCTCTGCTCAAGGGGCAGATTAAACTGTTTTCAGGTTGAACATTGGGAAGGGTATACTGCAGTAGGGATACCATAAGTAGAGATAGCTCAACACTCTATATTGGGAGATATCTGTAAGGCAGATATCATGTGTATCCCCTTGAAATCCAGTTCTAGCTATTCATGCTGATCATTCACAGGTGTATGTCTACCGACTCCAAGCCCTGGATAGGCACCAATCATGCTGTGTTCTTGTGTTATACACCATGTCCAGCTTTGCATCCAAATTCATATCAAAACATTTCATACCTCCACCTGTTAGTTGTAGGAGTAGGATTAGGAACCCCCTGCATGCTCTCATACCCAACCAGACATCATGTCCAAGAATGTTGCCAGCCTTGTGATCTATCATGCAGATCTTGGTCCACACATGAGAGTATTCTGCCTGTTGTTGTCAAGTTAGATCTTTCTATCTTTGAGCTAGTCAAGGTCACATCTTGAGTTATAGGGATACCCCCCTTGGTGCGGCAGAACCAGAAGTGAAGGGGAGGAGCTCACGCAACCTCCTGTATTCAGTTGGCCTGAATCTGCCTGTGCATTAGAAGTGGCAAACCCTAATGCTGATTCAGAAGAAATGTCAACAGAGTGAACACATGTTAATTGATCAAACTCATATTGTTAAGAAACTGGAATATTCTGTTTACTACCTTGACCGATTGAAATGTCATTTCACTCTTCTAAGCGATTATCTCTCCTTTGTATTGTCGAAGCCCTCTCTAGGGCAAACTAGATTGGCCGGTTAAAAGTTTCAAAGTGCTTGTATCTTTATTTTTTTAGGCACTTCATTTCATTATTGTTTTGCACAGCGTAGGGTTTGCAATATAATCATGAAAGATCATGAGAGGGGTCTGTTGAATCTTCTGAGAAGTTTGAGAGTTGACTTCATAGAGTGTAGTTTGGTTGTTATCATTAGTGTGCAGGGTAAAAGCTAGTTGATTCTTTTTGGTCTATCTAAGGTATCTTCAACAATGATCATTCAAGATCTCGTGATTTGGCATCTTGACTTGTGGTTGTCAGTGTATCTATAAGTATTCTCTAAAGGCTTTTTTTTTTTTTTTCTGTAGAATTGTTTTTAAATCTGGCAAATACATCTGTCAAGCGTTTTTGGAAGATACAATCTCTATTTGTATTTTTGAACAACACTTTACAACTCTATTTGCTTTTACCAGTGGGGTTTGTTCTTCTGAAAAGACATTTCTTTGTTTGCACAAAAATGATTGTCTATTCCATCAGCTATATGGGATCTTTTATGAATGACGTTGGTCGTTATTTTGAAACCCTAGGGTATTGCTTGGGTAATTGGTAGTTGAACTTTGTAACCCTATTGAGGGTTAACAGTTACATATCACTTCTCTCCTTTGAACTGCTTCTACTTTTCTGATCAAAAAGAATAATGTTGTTTATTCCATTGAAGGACACAGTTGTAAAACTGTCAATTGGTTTGCATTTCAGTTTTCAAGTTTTTGGAACTATCTACAGTTAAATGTCTTTGGAAGGAATATAATCAGATGTATATAAAAAGATATAGTGTAAATGATGTGTGTGCATATATTTTGTGTGTCCTACACATACATTGTTGGCAGTATATGTTCTTAAGAGAAACAGAGTATTCCTCTGTATGAAAATATCTTCAAACATTTGTAATTTTTAACATGCCAGTGAGGCAAAGTATTCAGTGAGATTGTAAGCCAGTGAGGTACAGTAATCAGTGAGATTTTTAAGCCAGTGAGGCATTTTTCAAGTGGTTTTATGCTCGGGACTTTCCACTCAAGACAAATCTCTGTCTTTATTTTTATGGTATGTTTTCGATCTATTGTCAAATATTTTAGTTTTCATACTTGTATCTTATCTTACTGGCTCGGCTTGAATGACACTCTACATCTGAATTCAGTTGAATTCAATTGTGTGGAATACAAGTTTGCAATATTATTTATACAAGTCTGCAAAATTATTCTGTAAGTGCAAAAATTTGTCTGGATAATGATTCACCCCCCTCTCAGTATCTCTACCACTCTAATAGAGAAAACATCAGATGAACAATTAAGTAAGGCAACAACCAGCCTAGAAGGATCAAAGTCCATAAATGCTCTAATAGAATGGAATTCAAGCACTCCAGAAAGGAAAGATGAGAAATCTGAAGAAGAGAGACCAGCATCTAGTCTCAGAAAAAGATCAAGGACCTCATCCATAACCGATGCCACAATTGAAGAAAAGAAGAGAAAGAAAGTTTCATCTTGTGAAGAAAAAGTGGCAAGAGACACTGTGGTAAAACCTTTGGAAAAGCTACAAAGTCCACAAATCTCAGGTCTACCCAAATTTCTTCAAAAACCAATAAATCTGAATTCCCTGTCTCTGGAATAGAAATTTGAATTAGTATCATTTGCCCAAGCAAAGGCATGGGAAGAATTGATGAAAACTCACATGCAAGACAATAAGCTCATTACAACAGTATCTGGTGTACTTGGAAAGTTGACGCCTAATTACCAGAAAGATACAATGATATCATCTATAGATCAACTAAAAGGTGTGATAAGATTAATCAGTAATCATTTTGAATCCTTTGAAAAATCTGCAGAAACAAAGGTCAGAAAAGAATTTGATGAGAAAAGACTAGCAGAGTTAAAAACCATTTTGATCAATGATAAGATCTCTTTAGACCAAGGAAATAGAAGTATTCAAAGTGCCATTAAAGAAGCGGGTGACATATACAAATTTTGTTTATCCTGGCTAGAAGTCACAAAGAAAATAATAGAGAAGATCAAGGATTTGGAGTAAAAATTGTTGAACACGTCCAAGACATTTGATCCAGTAGAAGAATTGGTTAGCAGCAAGGAAAGTCAAGTCATTAACCTTCATAATGACTTGAGCAATCAAATAAGTGAGAGGAATCAAATCAAAACTAGAATGTGTCAACTGAGAGAACTAATCAGTCCTAAGTTAGACTCAATGTTTAATCTTGTAGCTGAAGCACAAACAACTTCACATAATGATACACCTTCTGATCCTCACCAGGCAGAGACCATAGTTTTTCTACTTAGTGGTCATATTCAAATTTTAGACAATGCCAAGAAAAGCTGGGATGGTGAGCTAGCCCAATTAAAGAACATTTTCAATAACATCCTCCAACACATGTAAAATAAAGTTGAAGATTGTACTTGTACATATGCAGCAGAGTATAGCAAATTTTGCAATTTTGACAAATTTTTACTCCAAAACCTACACCTTTGCCATTGATGTCAAAGGGGGAGAAGAAGATCAGTGAAAAATGGGCAATTATCTTAGGGGGAGAAGAAATATAGAGTGTATATAGAAAGGGGGAGTAGTCAAGGTAGTCAAACATTTTTCACTAAGTGTTGCCATCAATGCCAAAGGGGGAGATTGTTGGCAAGAGACACTGCTATGAAGAAGATTAGAATGTTGTCATTGATGGCAACAAGGTAAAGAAGACATCACTCTAGAAGACCAACTTGGATTGGCAACAAGGCACAAGAGTATTCAAGACCAGAAGGCCAGAATGACTAAGTATGGACAGTATTCAGAGTAAGGGATAGAAAGTGAATTAGTATGCCTCTGCAGATGAAGACCGGCAAATGCAGTTCATGTATGTTGACTCATATCTATTTGATGATGATATACTCTAGTGTTCAAGTCATGACTTCCTCCGGAAGTCATTTGAATAAAATATCTAAGTCTAGATGAACAGAGGTAAGACAGGAACAATGTACAATGCAAAGTCAAAGGGTCCTCATTCCTCCACAAGTGCATATTTTGTTATGTGGTTTTGAGGTGTTGTAAACACTTGTATGAAGTGTCTAAATCTAGACTTATAAGATCTGAAGTTCACCAGAAAGATAGTTGCAAGCTACTGAGTATCGCTACAGTGTTTGATAGAATTTGACTGTGACAGAATCTAAGTTCTGATGGTCTGCATTCTGCTGCTAAAGAATACTTTTCTCTGTGGTTCTGAAGGTATGATGGGTGACATCTAAGGAGTCTTTGACATGATTTTGAACAAGCCATGTTGTCCGTAGTAAAAGTTGTGATCTGACAGTTGAACTGAACCAATAGTAGTCTGAGTTTGAGGCTGACATGATAGTTTGATTTATGTGTGGTAAGTTCTATTGATTAGGAATTTATCCTAAGTGGTTCTATAGTTGGAGCTGACATATGAGAAGATGTTTCAAATGTTATTTGGGTTTGCTATGTATTTTGATGAACGGATTTGGTTGACAAGCTATAAGTTTATCAACTATACGCTTCATCTGAGTATGCTGACCTAATATGAAGATCTTAAGTGTTGCTGATATGGGATTGAATTCAGTGTTTGGTGGGCATGATGTGAATGTGAAGTGTGCAAAGAAGTATTGTGAATGCGATTGATGCGAGTATCAGAATAGCAGAGCAGAGATAGATCAGTGATGATGAAGACGTAGGACTCAGTATTCAGTTGCTAAATGACTGCACCTTGGCATACTAATAGATGATGTTGCAGTATTTGTATTCCTTATACAATTTCACTTATACTTGGCAGTGAACCTTGCTAAAAGCAATCAGTAGGGTTTAACAGCCCTCATTGTAATCATTTTGGGTTTAGGGTTGTGGTAGTGAGTCTGCTAGACCTAGTTGTACTTCATGGCAGTGCACCAACATGTTCTAGACCCATGGAGTGACCAAGCTTGAACATCATCATTTGTAAAAGATTGCAATATATATTAAGAGCTAATCCTCTTTGTGGTTTTTCCCTTTCTTGTGTTTTCCATGTAAAAATTTGGTGTCTATGTGTCATGTTTTGTGGCTTGTATTTCTGTGGTTACTTTGCTTTCTGATTATTAAAGAATGTATTTGGTTTAATTGTTTAAATTTAAGAATATTGATTCACCCCCCTCTCAGTATTCAACAATCCTAAAGACTCAAAACTTGAAATGGATATATAGTTGTACTAAATATGAAACAAGTCATTACAACTCATTATCCAAGTCACATAGGTACAAATTGTCTGAAGATTCAATCATTCAATCTAAACACAGGCCAACATGAATCCTAACATCTCATTGCAGACTAGAAAAACCTTGAACTTAAAATACCATATTAGAAGCTTTGTTGGAGGAAACTCAGAGTGAATGTCCCATAAAAGTACAAAGAACTAGGAAGAGTCATTGATTACGTCTTAATCTAGCCCTTCTAGGATTAGCTGAATGTTTGTTAACAATAATAATATTTCCTCTTCCTCTCTCAACACAAAGATCAATATCAATTCAAAATAACAAAACATTGAAAAATAATATCCTATTCATTGTCTTAAGATCACATTGTTATAGGAGATAAACTTCAAGGTTAAAAATAAACAAGTTCTCTGGATGAACATAGGGAAAAATAACTACAAAACAAATTACAAATAAAATAGGAATAGAAGACCAGTACAATATTTAAACTATAGCAGGTGCTCAACAAATTTATGAAACACGTCCCTTACTTTTTCAAAGTTCTCATCAATTTTATGAAATCTCATGATCTGATGCTATTGAATGATTTCACAATGCTTCCTTTAGATGCTACTCTCTTCCTCAAAGCCCCAACCATCCTTTGCTCAATTTTTGAAGGAGCTGTTGGCTTCCTGAAGAAGCCAAATTTACTTGATTTTCCACCCATTCTAATGAATTTCAAGCATGTATTAAACCCAACAAACATCCAAATCCCTGCAGAAAACATGCCAGCTCATAAGGAAATTGTTGATTAATGATTCAAGTTCTAATTTGTTGCTTGTGCCATAAAGTTTATGGTTCAAGGAAATGAATTAGCATTAAAAAGCAAGAAAACTTTTAACAAAATTATCTCCAATATGAATATTCAAGGGCATATTTATGCATATGTTCCACACACAACAGTAAAGGACATATTTATGCAGTAAGAACCTATAGACACCCAAATTTGTCCATGTCTTGCAACACCTAGTCAAATACATTATTAGAGACATCATGTAGCATTTTGTCCTAATCCCACTCCTAATCTCATTTATCCTACTAGCCAATTAATTAAATAAATCTTATTTATTTAATTAAAATCCCATCCTAATCCAATTTAATCCCATCCCTTCCTAATCACCTAGCCAATTAATTAAATAAATCTTATTTATTTAATTAATTTCCCTTACATATCCCAACTAAAATATTTGAATTAGGTCCTCACCTCTCACCACATTCAAACACTTCTCAATTGAATCATGTGTGGTAGTACAACTTTCATTTAATATCCTTCACATGTACAACTAATAAGACCTAGTTTTATTAAATAAAAATTTTTGTGTACACGATCACACATGAACTTTATTCTCCTCCTTACACTTGTCACATGACTACAACTCCCTTGAAGAATGGGAATAACTAATCAATCCTAGCCGTCCACATCGTTCATTTAGCCTATTAATCTTAACCATCCATTCAAACCAACCCTTGCCTATAAATCTACCCTCTCACAAGCCATTTTCATGCATTGAGTTTGAGTATCCTTATGCTTTCAGAATATCATTAGAGCCTTTGCATCATTCATCCATCATGTTTTCATCTATCATCCTCTATCATCTTCTTATCATTGTTATGCTACTGAATTAAGCAATCAACATATCAAATCACTCAATCAATCTATCATTCACATCTATCTGAGGTATTAAAGATTTGGATTAGGTAATGCATTGTATTGTTTTCTCATTTTCATTTATCCAAAAAATTTTATCACATTTCTGGTGAACCCGACGTGAACATGCTCCAAGGATCCAGTCAATAGTTTTGTGCAGGTTTTTGGTGTAAAAATTTGCATGTTTTATCCCTTGTTTTGTCAAGTTTTGCAAGGGATTTGTTACAGGTGACCTCTTGGGCTAAAATAAACATCACCATTGTGTCTGAGAGGCCGTTTCCATGAATTTTAACTATAGACTTCATAGGGTTTGATCACAAGAAAATTTCTTGAAAATTTTTGAAATTTTTTACCCGTACAATACGGATCCGTACAGATCTGTTATGTAGTCTGTAGCATCGATCTGGGCTTACCTTGTTAATTTGGTTTGAAGGATTTTAGCTTTTCCTTGTTGCAGGTCTTCTGTTGATTGTCACACCTTTTCTGTCGACCCTTCTGCATAGGATCTCCATCACTTTTTTTAGTCAACTGTCTATTTTTCTAACTCCTATTGTTGAATCTTTCGTCATTGTCTCTTGTCACCTAGCCACTGCTTATTTTTCCAACCCCCATTGCTGAATCTTTTGTCCATCTTCCATTGTTGATTGTCAATCATTGATCATCAATCACCTTCCATTTTTTATTTAACCAAAAGGAGTTGACGATTACAGGCAGATGCGGTATCTTGACGTGTAGAATAGTTTTTATTACAGTTTGGTCATCTATGTGAGGCAATCTCTATTTCTTTAGGGACAACAATCGCAGCCTTTAATTGTGTATGATTTGATTTGATTGGCAGTCTAAGCATAATTCCATACATAGCAAGATCGCAGTTTTCGCAACCTTTGCTGCTCGATCGCAGTTTTCCAACCTCCTATTCTCCTCCTGACCTAACCATTCAAACCGTCGGTCCTTCATCTTTGATCTATAGTCACCACATCCCTCGTGGCCTAGTCACCACCACTTAGTTTCCCGATCTCCAATTTATCTTTGTGTTTCCACTGTAACTTATTGTCGCTACTGCCTTTCCTTACGTTAAAACTCCAACACCTATCTCCATTTGGCTTTGCCATTCCTGTCGCCACCTCTAGTGACTTTAACACCTCTATCGTATGCACATTGGTCCCAAACCCTAACTACACTTCTACTAGTCTATAGACCTTAACGCAGTTGACACCAGTTCCAATTTGGTCACCGTTGTTATTTCTTTGTCCCCACCATTGTGGCATTTAGTCACCACCTTTGTGGCTAAGTCACCTCCTCGGACCCTTCGTCAACTGCACTCCTGTATATCTTCCTCCATAGTTTGTAGAAACCTTATATTTGTCCCTCAAAGTCACCGAAATCTTCATTGTGACCTCTGCTGAATCTACCCTGTCAGTCAACTTTAAAACCTTAAACATCGACATTAACCCTTAAGCACTTCCTGCTAGGTTATCCGTTGACTATTGAAAATAGCCACCTTAAATCTCTACTCCACATTTAGATTTTAAACTCTTAAGTGGCTTCATTTGACCAGGGCCTTCGATAGTTATTGTGATCGGGGGCTGAAGCTATTGACCCCTCTTTCTTTTTGCTTTGACTGCAGCTCTGATCATATGAATGACCAGGAGCCCAGCTAAATTCTTAGCTGCTTAGTAAGCCACGAGTTACCAACCATTTCATGTGAACAAAATAAAACCAAACCGCTAATAGTTATATTAACAGTCAAAGCTTAACCTAGTGCCTCCAAATGCCCTAGAAGGGGCATTTTTTTTCGTTTTATCATAACTTCGTCAAAATAGGTCAAAATCATGCAAACAAGAACTCATCAAAAAGATGATAAGATGAACTTCGTAATAGTGGAAAAATTATTAGGTGACTATGTTATTTTCCAAGCTTTTTTCGCAGTCAAAGTCAAACTTGCATTTAAACTTTAATCAAGTATAACTTGAGCAAAATTGATCCAATTTCGATGAATTTTTTTTTAAAAGTGCATGAAATCTTTTAAATTTTTTGTTTATACAATTTATTTGCTGTATTAGATCATTTTCATCAGAATTTCTTAAATTTCATCTTTTTCACATAACGATCTTCTATGTAAGTTTACTTGTTTCTTTGTCAATTTTTGTGGCTTGTAGGTGAATCAAAGGAGCTAGAGTAGCATTTAGATCAGTCACAACAACAAGTGGGAAAGCAAAAATAATCTAGGGGCATTCATTCTAATGTTTCATATCTTTCATTTTAATCAATCTTGTTTGCAAAACACTTCAATTTGGGCATAAAATTAACATCATTGTTTGCAACCACATTTGGATTTGGGCATCTTAAAATGCATCTTGTTTTCAATCACACATCAACAATTGGGCTTAAAATGAATAAGCATCTTCCTACACATTTGGTTTTGGCTCTAAAAAGAACAAGTTCTTCCATTGTTTTCTTACACACATCTCATTTTTCTAAGGGGAATTAACAAGTGCGAGTGTGAATCAAGTGTGTGTGTGTGTGTGTGTACCTCACTTGGTTTGATTTTGTCATACCCTTCTTAGGAGGCCTTCTTGGAGACACACCACTCCAAGGGTTGACCTCAATCGAGGTGTGAATCGAAAGACACTTTCATTGGGAGTTGAAATCTTGTCACTCTTAGCTAAGCCCTAAAGAACTTTATACCTTTGGGAAGTGAAGGTGAAGGGTGGGTTACCCATTTCTCCTAGCTATGTGGCAGGATTTTGCTTTCAATCCATTTCCCTAGTCAACCTTGTGCCACCTAGACTACAACCTAATTGGTCATACCCCACTTGACTAGTTTTAGGACTTGTTAATGTGTCTTCAAGTGTGTGCTTAATCATCACATGTAATATTGAAAGACAAATTTATCATTGTGTTTGGTGTGTGTGTGTGTGTTCATGCATTTACATTTGCGATCTTGTGTTTGATATTGCCTAAGCCAAACTCTCAATAAACACTTGCCACATCATCCTCAACCTACTTGTCATAGCATGCATTCTAAGCCACATCATCCACATCATCCAATCCAAATCATCCTAGTCACCTTCATCCTAATCACTTCATCCTAATCATCCTATCATATCTAAACCATCTCCACATCATCATCATAATCATAGTCAAGCACTTGCCAAAAAGGTCTTAATCCTTAAACACGTGTGTGACACCATGTCAACATTAGAAGACTTAGCACAAGAACTCATTTACCTACTTCACCAAGCACCACAACCTCTAGACCAACAAACCATTCAAACTGTCCATGTTATCATCCAATGACTTCAAACAAGCCAATCACCTCAAATGTGACACCTCATAGCACAAGCCCAACACCTCATGGCCACTTGTAAAACTCAACTAGCACATCATCCTCTATCCATTCACCATCAACAACCTCCATCTCAATCCCATGTGTCACCTACATCATCATATCAACCTCATCCATCCCCATGTCACATTAATTCTTCATCAACGTATCACAACCCTTCCAATATCAACCCTTATCCATATCAATCCATATCTCAACATCCATTATCCTATGCAACTCCTCCATCACCATCACATCAACACATTCAACCACAACAACATCAACCAATTCAATAATTCCAACCACAACATCAACACATTCCACCAACAACAACAACAAGTCATATCACAACAACAAGCCCAAACACCATCCCAACCTCAACAAATTCCACATCAATCCTATGTGTCATCCCCCTCAACTTCATACCAATCTAATCCATCCACCTATCATGTCAATTCCACATCCACCTATGCCAAATCAACCTATCAATGTCCACCCCAAGATTATCCAATTTCTCATTCCAACACACCACCATACCCATCCACAAGGCAAACAAGTGTCCTCACAAGAAGCACATGCAAGTCCAAGTGGCCCCTTGTACATAAATCAGGTGAGTCCAAGTTATCCTATGCAAGACCTAATATCGTTTGACAAGGAAGATACCAATTAAGCCAATGCATCCTATGAGTCACCTCCACCATCCAATCACATGCCAACACATAAGCCAACTAGTTCTATCTTAACACCTTTATGTGATCTTGATCCTAGTCCATTGGTCCATCAACCTTCATCACCTTCATCCCCATGTTCCACTAACCCTTCATTAAAAGATTCTATAGAGATACTTTTAGAAAAATTGGTCCAAGCAAATTTGATTGAGCTATGCCCGCTAAGATCATATCATCCACCTCTTTATAAACCTAATTGGTATAAAGATGATGAATATTGTACATACCATAGGTGTAAGGGCCATTCCATATCCACTTGTAAACTATTTAAGAGATTGGTCAAGAACCTAGAAGATTGTGGTAAGATTGTGTTAGATAAAACCAATCTATCTAATTCCATTATTCTTCCATCTAGCCCAAGTCCCAATCCGTCTAATCCCACTATCCCTCCATCTAATCACAAGTGTCCTAATCCTAAGCCTACAACACCATCCACCCTTATCATCCATCCATTATATTGTCCACTCACCCATACACTTGCAAAGGATGTGATCCAATGGCTACTAGCAAGGAATAAACATCGCCATGTCATCAAACACATATCCTTGAGCCTCTTCAAGAGTACTCCAATAACATGTCTAGCCCTTCAAGTCCATCATGTGACCCACAATCCATCAAACCTATTCACAAACCTCCTATCATGAACCCAAGTCTAGAGTCATCATGCCTTCATGTTGTTGACCAAGAGCCTATCCAAGAGTCTTCCACTTCCAATTCCATTCAAGAAAACCAAGAGGTATGTCAAGGGTATAATCCAAAGCATGTGAAAACATCAAGCCCTTAGAATCCTAATCAAGATCAAATCACTTTCATTCAACCCATCCATAACATTTATCTTTTCCATGATCATGATATTACCTATGAAGAAGCTATCCATGAGAAACTTGATCCTATACCTATTCATGAGCAAGTTATCCAAATCCAACCCATCCATAACACACTTAATCTTATCTATGATCAAGCTCCCATATATGGTCAAGATCCCCTCTTTGATCAAGAAGACCATGATGATCCTCTTAGACAACTTTATGCATTCCATGGTCAAGAGCTTATCACCTCATCCATCCATCCTCTATCTATCCATAATGAGAAAACATCCACTTGTCATGATGAGACACTTGTCCCCCAAGTAAACATAGAAGATCAAACAAATAGATTGGATCTAAATGAACATGATCAAGATCATAATGGTCCTTCCACATCCACCATCGACTCCATTTCAATTCCACCCACATATCCTATTGGTCTATCCACCTTCATCCATGAATGCTCTTCCTTAGGAATGTTGGAGTCCAGGACAACACTGAGAGGGGGGGTGAATCAGTGTTGTATAAATTTTGAAACCTTTTTGTATTTCTTAACTTTCAAGACCCAAGGAGAGAAAGTCATCAATGATTTGTTACACATATGCACATAACTGAGAATGAAAGGAGAAAACAAAAACTCATGAGTAAAATATTAACATGCACACATATAGATGAAAACTACAGGGATCATGACACAAGTTTTTGCACGAGTGGAAAACTCTCCTGGGGTAGAAAAACCACTCCAAAACTGCCTCACTAGCTTAACTAAAAAATATGCCTCACTGGCTACATATAGGTCTCACTGACCAGGCAAGCCTCACTGGCTACAATATGTGTCTCACTGACAAATGTAAGGTCTCACAGACCTACAAGCCTCATTGGCATACTGTGCCTCACTAGCAAACACAATCACCATTAGAAGAGATAAACAAAATCAAAGGGTTACTCTATTTCCATTCAATTCATTATTCCATCTCTGCATAATACAACATCCTTCATTTGTAATTTCATCTTTTATTTTGCCTTCAAAAATCAAAATAGATTTCTCTATGTGTATGTCTTCAAACTACATCTGATGCACAATCAATTCACCTGATTCAGAGTATCTCTGTACAAACAATTTGCTTGATTTAAATTATCTCTGCACATTCAATTGTATATTGTCTTGGCATGGTTCAATTTGTAAGTTTGTTGCATAATGTCTTCATCATTGTTTGATTCATTACTGCATAAACATGATTTCATCTGTATTTTCAAAATATGTCTTTATCACTACATTTTTATCCACACACCCAAAAATCAATATTTCAATGCACCTGCAAAAACAATATATATAAGAGATGTCCTTCCACATTCTACATAATGATTTTCATCTTTTCTCAATGAAGATCCTGCATAATTGACATTAAGTCCTTTCATCTTCATCTTCAAAGCCTATTTATATATTTTTTTATCTTCAAGAATTCATTATGTCCTCAATAACAACATGCATCTGTAAAACTTAAAAACGACTCTTGACTTTTCTTCTCTCTACATATTCATCTCATATATCATTTTGCACCTGCAATTTATTTTCAAAAACTTTACATAAAAAAACTTCAATATTTCATTTTTTCCCTCATAAGAATAACCCTTCATATGCATATTCATATTCATTATGTCCTGCAAAAATCTTCAACAAAATTCCAATTAATTTTCTTCTAACTCTTCATATTCTGTGTACTTCAAAAGCCTTTTTCAACTTCAATCTACAAAAACACTCTTCAGCAAATTTGTTAATCTTCAAAGAATAAATCAATCTGAAAAAAATCTCCTCAAACTCATTCTTTTTCAAAATCCCCTTTGCCAAAAATCTTCTTCAAGAAGACCAAAAAAACATTCTAAATAAAAACTCAAGAAAAAAACTTTTCTTTCTTAGAACCTTTCATTTACATCTTCAATGTCATGGGAGTAAAAAAATAGAAAGATTTTTCTTTAAAAAAATGCTTTAAAAAGCATTAACTATATGCTTTTAATAGCTATCTAAAAATAGCTTTCTAAACTTTACTTCTGCTGTTAAAGAAGACTTTTTGACAGCCAATTGCATGTCAAATTAAAACAGAGAGTAGGAGGTCTTAGTTTAAACCATGACCAAGGATCTTCACATTCGCGCGCTCAGTCCATATTTAAACTTGACCATTGATATAGTATTAGCGCTCGATCTTAAATGAAAGTGATCGATCACATCAGTCTTCCTAAGGATAGGGGGCCGGTTCCCCATGATAATAAGCCCCTTAAAGTTGCCACTTAAGTGGCTTTTGATCTTTTCAAAAGGTCAATCTCAAAATAAAACAAAAAGAACACTTCAAATGTGATGGGCAGTGAAGGGAATAGAATATGTGATTAGGTGTATAGAGATTAATATCTCAAGAGTCAACATACTAAAACCTTGGAATTTCTTCAAGCATATCCATATTAAGGCAATTCTTAAGACATTTTTAGAACACAAAGGTTGATGCAAAACACAAAGTGGTCTATAATTATATGCCATCCTGACTTGAAATTCATGCCTTGCATTGCACATGTAATGCATGTAATGAAGTCACCATTAGATTACTATGTCTCATGTCACCATGAGATTACTCTGATTTGGAATAACAACTCTTCCTTTGAACATCTTGCTTCTTCTGTCCTTAAGACATCTTGAAACAATCTTTGCAACCTTATTGTGAATAGTATGACAACAATCTTAGCATCAACAAAAAGAATGAACCAAGTGAACTCCTAAAATGAAACCATAAGTATCATCAAGTCTTCAAACACCACTGCATAAGATCTACAAAAATGAACTAGCACAAACAAGATATGAACTCCATCAAGCATCCTGAAATGAGACCATGAGCATCATGAAGAAAACAACTCCTAAACTGTGATCATGAAACCATGAGCAATCCCATGATGAAGACTTTGAACATCCACTGATCCTGATGACATGAACAACTCCTGTCAATACCAACACCTTTTTGACATCAATGACAATCTACTTTCATCAAGGAAAACAACAACCTTTGTCCTCCACCTCACCTTCTTCATCCAATAATAAGCTCAAGTCTAGTGTCCAAACCACACATAGTCCCATTGTCCATCACATTCTCGAAAACATGAACTATCATGGTAAAGGCTTAGGCCTTCATGAACAAGGTATTTTGGAGTCAATCTATGTCAAAGTCCCTCCACTCTCATATGGCCTTGGATATACACCCCAAGGTAAATACTCTAAAGATGTTGGTACTTCCTCCATGCATCCTAAGTCCACTTTCCATCGTAAATCCTATCATATACCCAAAATATATGTTTTCATTCCACCTCCATCTTCAGGTACAATTCTCAAAAGCATGTGACCATACACCTTCCACCATCAACTTTACCTCCATTACTTCCAACTCCTACTATCCCTCCATCAACTTTACCTCCACTCCTTCCAATTCCTACTATCCCTCCATCCACTTTATCGTCACTTCTCCCAACACCTAATATCCCTATCATCCACTCTCCTTATCCATTTATCCATAAATCTACTTTTAATTCCTCCATCCATAAATCCCCTAAAAATCCTAATCATGACCAACAAATGCACATATTGTCTAAATATGAAGCTTCCACCAACCCCACTTCCATCATGTCCATGGGATTCAAATATAAAAATTTGGATGCCTCTACCTATAAAGTCAAAAATCTTAAAAATCATCATGCCTTAGGGCACCAATGCAAAGAATTAAAGCAAAATCTATCCACAAAGCTATCCAAGCCCATACCTCCAAAAGCAAAGTCCAAAAGCACAATGGTTTGGGTCCCTAAGCAAAAACCAATCAAGTCAAATAAGGCATCTACAACTCAAGAATCCCAACCATCCCCTTCCATCCAAAATTCCTATTCCATCCAAACATTCCACAAATCCCATTCCATATGCAAATCCCACAAGTCAAGCAAAAATCATAAAAATACTAAGTCTATGTGGGTTCCTAAATCACTAAGTCACCCATCTCCTAAGCAAACATCCTCATTGCTTCCTACACCACCTTCCTATCAAAAGCTTCAATGTTTATCATGGTGTGTGCAACCGTTGGTCATGGTTCCATTCCATTCCACAACCTTCCCACATACCTCCATCTCCCCACCTTTTATTCACTATCCTACATATTTCACCCATTACCCTCCTATGGTCCATGCTTTTGCATAAGCCTTTCATCCATCCTTTTACATAAATCCTACATAATCCACATCATAATCCACTATCCTTCCATACATAATCCCTATCATAGTCCACTATCCCTCATCCATCCATCCTTGCATGAATCTTACATAATCCACATCATAATCCACTATCTACCTACTCCAACTCTCTTTCATGAAATCCCCTACTGACATCTATGAGCATAATGACATTTGACATGGTCCATGTGATGACATTCATCTCTAGCAGGACTATCATTTTTCATGGAACTCGACACTTGAGTCCCTCCTATCCATATCCACTTTCTCCCATCCAAAAAATCAAAAAAGTCAAAACAAATGTAAAAAAAATCCGTCATCTGGTGAAAACCTGGTAAACAGGCGCCTTGGATAAGTACCATGATGAAAACTTAGAAAACAACCGTCATGTGTAAAGAAAAAAAAGAAAAATAAAAATAAAAAAATTAAAGAGAAATACCTTCATCCAACGGTGAAAATATGGTAATCAGGCGCCTTGGATAAGTACCATGATGAAAACCTGGCAAACAAGCGTCATGTGTAGGTTGATCTTCTATGTCACTTACACTTGGGGGCACATTGTCTCATCCATCTTATCATGTCCTATCTTGCCATATCCTATCCTATCTTACCATCCTTATCCATTACACCCACATATACCTATCATATTGAGTACATCCATCTTCCCTTCCTCCTTTTGATCTTGATAAAGATATGGGGGCAAAATGTTAAAATATGCTTTGGATATCTATTGATATACCTCACCCTTTCCAAACAATCCTATTATTATGCACCTATCATAAGCCTTGTCATGTAAAATCCATCATGTCATCCTTTTGTCATAAGTTTTGTCATGTAAAATCCTAAGCATTACACCTAGAATGGGGGCATGTTATTCCTATGTGACATAGTCTTTGGAGATCACATCCTAGCTCCATTATGAGGCATACATCCATCCACTATAGCCTATCCTTGTATCTATCCATTTATCATGAGTTTTTTGTTCCATGGCCTATCCTTCCACCCATCCCCCTAATCACGAGTCTTCCATCCCATCCATTGATCATGAGATTTCCATCCCATTTACTATCACCTATCTTTTTATCCATCCAATCCTACCTCCATCCTTGCACCTAGACCTGGTTTTCCCTTGTCATTGGTATCTAGCACAAAGGCTATCAAAATTGTCATCTAAAGCCATCCTAAAACATGTCAAAAATAAAAAAAATTCAAAAAAAATCATAACATTCAAAAATACAATATATATATATATATATATATATATATATATATATATATATATATATATATATATATATATATATATATATATATATATTCCCAAAAAATCCAAAAAATCAAAACATTTCAAAAAACTCAAAAAAATCAAAACATTTCAAAAAATACAAAAAAATCAAATATCCAACAAAAAAATCTAAAAAAATCAAATATCCAACAAACAATCCAAGCAATAAGATCAATCCATCAAAACAAATCCAAATCCAAATCAAATCATCATCACATCACATCAAATCCAATCAAATCCAATCAAATCGTCAAAATTAAATCTTTGAATCAAGCAAATCTATCAATCAATCAAAATCACATCAATTCAATCCATATCATCCCATCAATAACATCATATATCATCAAACATCCAATCAATCCATAACCTAATCAATCCATCCACTTTCATCATCACTACTCATAAAACAATCATAACTACATCTCATCTCTATTGTTAAGTGCCTTAATCCTATGGATATAGGGTAAGTAGGCAATCTGGGATACGAAGGAAGTACCCAGATTCAGGCATGGGTGATAGACCATTTCCATCTTCCACCCTTCTTCTGATCTTCACTCATCATCATCTTCATCCATCTCACATTTCTTCTATCATCTATCTCCCACATCATCAATAAACACCTAATATCAAATAATTATCATCACCTCAAATCACATCAATCAAATCAATCACATTCATCCATATCAATCCAATTCATTCCAATCACATCACTTCTTCAAAATCAATCACATCGTCAAATTCTTCAATCAATCAATCACTTCTTCAATCATCAATTCATTATCAAATCAATCCAAAATTATGAGTGATGATCCAAATGCAAGTCATCCTTAATCCATTCCAATCAAGTTAATCAATCTTGTCAAATTATCCAATCACATCAATGGTCTTGATCCTAATATTGTTGTAAACCAAATCAATCAATCAATCATCATCATCATCAATGAGATATATTGTTCCCACATCCTTGTGTTAATCTAGGGATATATCGTTCCGCACCATGACAACACTATGATCATCAATCATCATCAAACGATCAATCAATCATTGGTTTACAACTTGACAGGGGCAATACCTTGTTTTTTTTTGAATCATTTGTGCATGCTTGCTTGTGTGTACATTATCATTTTTATCTTGCATTTGTATCAAATCTATAATCTTTCCAGCTAATATACATATCTTGTGTATGTTGGAATAGATTTTTGCATTATCCTTTGCATCTAAGGTCATATCATACCTTTTGTGCATTAAGACTTTAATGCTCTAAGTTTACTTCCTCATATGTTAGACAAGGTTGTATTATGTTAGGGCACAAGACACATCATCACCTTGGTCCTTATACCTTGGTGCATAACGTCTAGTGCTATATCAAACATCATGGTTGCTCACTTTCATTGCAGCATAACGTATCTTTCATCTTCTTCTATCCATTGCCTTATCTTTCATCCCTTGACCAATCCCTTTCATTTTGAAAGCCTACCCATGTTTGTCCAACCCGCCTATCCTCTCAAGGGGGCATCCTCATCCTATCATTTCATCATCATCTTATCCTTTTCCTCCATCTTTTTCATCATCCTCATCATATTTTTCCATTTCATCATTTTCCTCTATCCATACCTTAGCTTCTTTGAAATGATGTTACTCGACACAAATCTTATCATCTCAAACATCATCTCAAAGAGGGGCAAAATGTAGACACCTAAATTTGTCCATGTCTTGCAACACCTAGTCAAATACATTATTAGAGACATCATGTAGCATTTTGTCCTAATCCCACTCCTAATCCCATTTATCGTACTAGCTAATTAATTAAATAAATCTTATTTAATTAAAATCTCATCCTAATCCAATTTAATCCCATCCCTTCCTAATCACCTAGCCAATTAATTAAATAAATCTTATTTATTTAATTAATTTCCCTTACATATCCCAACTAATTCAAATAAAATATTTGAATTAGGTCCCCACCTCTCAATTGAATCATGTGTGGTAGTACAACTTTCATTTAATATCCTTTACATGTAAACTAATAAGACCTAATTTTATTAAATAAAAGTTTTTGTGTACACAGTAACACATGAACTCTATTCTCCTCCTTACCCTTGTCACATGACTACAACTTGCTTGAAGAGTGGGAATAACTAATCAATCCTAGTCGTCCACATCGTTTATTTATCTTGTCAATCTTAACCATCTATTCAAACCAACCCATGCCTATAAATCTACCCTCTCACAAGCCATTTTCATGCATTGAGTTTGAGTATCCTTATGCTGTCGAAATATCATTAGAGCCTTTACATCAATCATCCATCATGTTTTCATCTATCATCCTATATCATCTTCCTATCATTGTTATGTTGTTGAATTGAGCAATCAACATATCAAATCACTCAATCAATCTATCATTTGCATATATCTGAGGTATTGAAGATTTGGATTAGGTAATGCATTGTATTATTTTATCATTTTCATTTATCCAAATTTTTCATATACAGAACCTTCAGGTAAAAGATGCAAATGGATCAATAGAATCCAAGAATATGATATCGACATATAGGTCACAAAATTGGTTAGAGGCCAAGGCTTAGCTAAGTTGATGGCTAATTCAAAACTTGAGGCAGCAGAGGTAAATGAAACATATGTAGAAGATACTCCTCATTGCAGATTGCTCGACAATGCATGGTACAAAGATGTGATATTTTACCTTGAAAACATGAATTTCCCACCATGTATGGATGAGAATCAAAAAAGGACCCTCAAAATGAAATCTCAGAGGTATGTCCTACTCCAAAATGAGTTGATGTGGAGAAATCATGAAGGGGTATTGCTCAAATGTTTGGATTAGGAGCAAGTTAAAGCAATAATGAGTGAGTGTCACCATGGTATTTGTAGGGGACACTTCAAAGCTAAGACCATTGCTCATAATATCCTTAGAGCTAGGTATTGGTGGCCTACTTTATTCAAGGATGTAGCATAGAAGATAAGAAGGTGTGATGCTTTCCAACAGTTTTCTAGTAAGTTGAAATTTGTGGAGCACTACCCCTTTTTCCCCTTGTAGTTGATGCACCTTTCCAACAGTGGGGAATTGACTTCATTGGCGAAATACAAGAGAATTTTAGCAATATATTTAAGTGGATCCTTGTGGCCACTGATTACTTCACCAAGTAGGTAGAGGTAGTCCCCACTCACAATGCAACTTCCAAGGTGGTTATCAATTTCATAGTCAACAATCTAATAACCAGGTTTGGAGTGCCAGCTAGGATTTTGGCACACAATGCAATGTGTTTTAGGTCTCAAGAAATGTTAGACATGTCTTCTAGGTTTGGTATAAGACTTATGCATTCGTCCTCCTATCATCCCCAAATTAATGGACAAGCTAAGTAAAGTAATAGAATCTTAATGAAGATCATAAAAAGAACATTGGATCAGAATAAGAAAAGATGGGATGACAGTTTGAAGTATGCTCTATGGGCTAATAGGAGAACTTTCAAAAGGGCCATAGGTAGAAGCCCATTTGAACTGGTATATGGAATAGAGGTGAAGGTGCCCATCAACATGGAACTAACAGTCTATCAGTTGCTACAAGATATAGAAGAAGATAAGTATGATGCAATGTCCCAGAGGATCATGTAGTTGACTAAGTTAGAGGAATAGAGAAGAGCTGCACATAATAAATCTTGAATCATAAGTAGGTAATGAAGTGTTTATTTGATAAGAATACTGTATCAAGAGTTTTTTAGATTGGTGACTTGGTCGTCCTTTGGAATACAAAATCTGAAGATAAAGGGAAACATGGTAAATTTGATCCATTGTGGCTTGGGCCATATGAACTGGTTGAGAAGTTTGAGCTCAATGTATACAATTTGATAACTCTTGAAGGAGAACTCATGGAGTTGCTCATTCATGGTCAGCATTTAAAGCATTACTTTTCATAAGTAATGAATGCTAAAGTCAAGTTCTATCTTTCATATTTTGAACCTCGTGTAGTCTTGACCACTGTTGGTCTTGATGGTGTTTTTGTTTCTATTCATGTTTGTTGTTTTTGGTGCTTTTGGTCTTCCCAGAGATTTGATTTGCTCATTGTGTCATTGCATGGCACATGTCCCCAACCAGAGCCACTATTAGGACTCCTATTTTCCATGCCCCAAAACTTGCAAAATCTTGCCAAATCCATCAAGAATCTAATTATGCCTTTGTTGTTTAACCCATCATTTATATCCGATCTGAGACTACTTTGAATGGGTTCCCTCCAAGAAGTTTCTAAGTCTTTGCCTTTTGAAGTGCAAGGAAGAAAGCTTGAAAAAATGGCTAAGTCCAAGAGAATCCTAGCTTTTCCCTTGTGTTTTTTGCCTTTATTGGAACTTCAAAATTTTGGGGTTCTATAATTTGTCATGCCACTCCTATCGGCTCTGATTTCCCCCTTGTAATTTGTAAAATCACCTAAGTGTTTCAGGCATCAGAGGTCAAGGTGGCAGTCTTTCATCTTCTTATGGGTAGGCAGAAGGGTGAAGGTTTGATAGTTGAAGTCCAATAGGGTTTTAGTTCTTATAAGTGTTAAGGGCGTCGGCAAGCGGGAGGTGTCTTCTCTTTCTTCCTTTTTACAGGAAGAAAATGGAAGGCCCGATTGTCAAAGTCTGCCAAGGTTTCAAAGAGTTTCTAAGTGTCACAGGAATCATCGACCATGGGTTTCCTCTTCCTCTTTTCTTATCAAAGGCAGAAGGTGGAAGGTCTAATGGCCAAAGTCTGACAAGATTCAAAAATCCTCTAAGTGTTTCAAGATCGAGGCTTCCTTCTTCATCTTTTCTAAGGCTGATTGCCTAGAGGAAGCTCGATTGGTTAGGGCCCAATTGTTTTACTTTTCATACTCTTCCCACCACCTGGGATATGCCAACAACCTTCAGGATCACCATTAATGCAAAATAGGTAGTTGAAATTAATGTTTTTTATTGCAGTTGATGGGGTTGTTGGGGGTTTTCCCACCTTTTTCATTCTTCAGAACCAAGTTGTGAAGGCTATAAAGGCAAGACTATTATTCTTTTTAAGGGTTGGTCATTTTTGGCAGAATTTCTCTCTACAGGTGTTGGGCATCCAAGGCAGTTAGGGCTTCATCTATTGTTTAGTTTCAGTTCTTCAAGAAGAAACTATTTGAAGTGTATGTGAAATATATTGTAATCGTGATATCAATCATTATTTTTCTCCAATGTTGTAAGTGTTCTTTCAGGAAGCCTCTATCGTAGTTAGGGTTTTCTCTTGCCACATTTAGTGGTATGATTGTAAAATCTAATTTGAATGAATGTGATAGTTCTTAATCCATTTTTCAAGATTTGTAAATGGTCATTTTAGTATTACATATGGAAGAATGTTGTATGGTGTTGGATTACTAAGCATTTTCATGGTTTGATATTAATTTTTATGCATCTGAATAACCAGATAGGCATTCATACACCCTTTTTAGTGTTTTCCTTTGATAAAATTGAAACTTTGTATCCCATTGGATAGGCATCGATTTTAGAGGCTTGTGATCACCCACACTCTATTGAAAAATTAAAACAATATATCAAGATTTAAATGCAATTACAGTTTCATAAAACATCCTCTTTATGTATGGTTGCTCTCATCAACTTAAATAGAGGTTTTAGTGCAACAAGTTTGTCTAATCTAGTGACTGTATTTAGGGATTAAGATAGCAGTTTAGGTATCGTTACAATCATAAGAGCCTTAAAACATTTTCCATTGTTGTTAATCCTTGTTAAGTGATACCTATAGGAATACCCTCCTTGGCTTAGCTAAGCCAGAAGTAGAGGGGAAATTACCCATTCCTAACCATTGGACCTTAATCATCCTTATCTTATTGATGAACCTCTTTTCTATCTCCTTGATGACAACCCTGGCCTCAAAGATTGAAGAATGTTCTAGGAATTAGGATAAGCTATTTTGGGACCCAACATAGTCGATGCTCCTTACCATTTTCTCTTCCAAACCAAGACTCATTCCCTAACAATTATGTCCTTCCCTTGTCTATTGATCAAACATGGGACTTGTTCTTCGACAGTTCTAGGTGTCGAACTAGCTCCGGTGTTGGTGTCATACTAGTACCCCCTTTAAGTAATCCAATTCCCCTATCCTACTAACAACATTATAGAGTATGAAGCCCTTATTTTTGGCTTGCACGCTACCTTGTCTCTCAATATTCAACATCTTCATATATTTGGCAATTCTCACTTGATTATAAGACAAGTCACTGGATCTTATCAAGTGAAGAAAGATAAGTTATCTCAATATCATGACTTGGCCTTATCACTTTTGAAACGCTTCTCCTCTTTCACAATTGACACAATTCCATGAAAATACAATCAACATGTGGATGCAATGGAGAGCACTGCCTCCCTTATACATGTTGATGATTCATCCGTGGACTATCAATCCACTATCAATAATCTTACTTCACCATCTTAGTTGCTGTAAGTGCTAGATGCACAGGAGATTATACCGCATTCTATCATAGATGAAGATATGGCCTTGCAGCTTGGAGAATAGCTAGAGATAGCTATGAGGTACATGCATAATCCAAGTTTCAGAGCATAAGAAGTACCATGGAGTTTTCTAGAGCTAGTAGAGTGAGAACAAGTCATGTTTCTGTGAAAGGTCATCAAAGATAAAATTGAAAGTTGTCGCATTTCACCGCATTTGCATGTATGACTTGGCAGTTTGGAGATCAGGGAAAGAAAATGTACAAGAATGACATACTCAAGTTTCAAAGGATACAAAGTAGTGCAAGTGTGCTTTTCAATGTTCTATGTCAAGATAGTGGTGTTATAGTGTTGTTGCAGTCTCAAAGGTACAAAAGAATGCTCCACATTTCTCTGCATTTGAAGATATGGCCTGGCAGTTTGAACCATATGTTAATAATGGTGTCTTGCATAACATATCCAAATTTCATAATGTAAAAAGTATTGTAGGAATGTTTTTCAATGTTACAAGTTAAGACAGTGTGACCAAATAGAGTAAATGTTACCAGCATCAAAGTTTAATTCCTTGCGCCAGCAAGCTAAAGTATGAAATAGAAATAGGAGTGCATGAGAAGGTTTTTTAGGTCATATAGTATTTGTGGCATGAACCACATGATGATATCTCTCTTCTTCAGTATCACATTGGGTCTAGAGCTAATGAATGAAAGGATAAGTGTTTGTTGTGCCGACATGGTGTGTTTGAGTGATTGTGCCATGTGTATGGAAGTGTACGCCAATAAGAAAGGTTGGGAGAAGGTAAATTGGGTCTAGTAGACCCCTTGGTATGAACCACATAGTGGGATTTCACTCCTACATTACCGCAGATGATTTGAGAGACGACAAGCAAGGTTGTTACACGTTTCATGTTACACGTCACATTCAGGCTGACAAAGATGATGTTTAGAAGACTAGCGGATGATATATATGAAGGATAGAATATTGTTTCAAGTGTGTGTGAGAAAGAGTGTGTAAGAGTATGTGTGAATAAGATTATTTTAGAAGCAATATGATGATGAAGTGTGAAAAAGATCAATTCAGTTAATGTTAATGCAGGAGTGATGTTGTTGTGAAGGCTATTGATCCAGTAAGGATTGTTGCGGAGGTGTTTGAAGATGTTGTAGTTTCTAAGGTAATTAAATCAGTTGTGATAGTGCAGAGGTTTTTGAAGAATAGTTGATGTTGCAGAATAGTTAAACCAATTGTTGTGATTGTGTGGAGGAGATAGAGCCATCAGAACCAGTCAAATGGCCTAGAAGATAGTAGTGCAGAATTTGTAGAGATCAATAGAAGACTGAAGTTAGTAGTATGAAATTGAGAAGAATCATTTGAATCAGCAGTGCAGAGGTTAGTGCCTCATTTGGTTTGTGTTAATCAGGTAGTGAGATAGTAGTGTAGAGGTTGGTACCTTATTTGTTGCAGTATATCAGGGAGTTGTAGCTTCCTTTGGGTTGGTGCCCATAAAACTTTGTAACAGAGAGTTGGTGCCCATAAAACTTTGTATCAGGGAGTTGGTGCCCATAAAAATCATTGTAATACTTCATTTTATTTGTGAGGTTAGATTTGGATAGTAGATCTAAGCAGCTTGCTCACCATGGTTTTTCCCATCTTGGGTTTCCACGTAAATCTAGTGTTATGTGTGTATGTGCTCTTATGATTCTTTTGGTTTAAAAGTTCAGTTTGGATTGAATGTAGTTAAATGAAAGAATTTGAATAAGTACTGATTCACCCCCCTCTAAGTACTTTCATGTGTTCAACAACTACCCTTCCTAATCCTTCATCTAGAAGCGCTCTAACTCATATTCGCAAGCTCGCAGTGCGCTACATAATTCTATCTAATATTCTCTATCATAGAGGAAACAACAACCTTCTTCTCCATTGTCCAAATAAATCAGAGATCCCTATTGCCCTAGAGGAGGTTCATTTAGGTGTCTGTGGGGGGCATTTTGGCAGTCAATCTTTGGTTCAAAAATTGCTTCGCATGTGTTACTATTGGTATACTATGGAACAATATTCATTCACTTTTGTCAAAAAGTGTCCTCAATGTCAACAACATAACAATCTCATTTGAGCTCCTTCCCAGGAACTTCGTGCCCAAGTATCCACTTGGCCATTTTCCATGTGGGCCTTGAATCTTATTGGAAAAATTTCTCCTCCTTCTAAAGGACATACTTTCATCATCATAGCTATTGACTACTTCATGAAATGGGTCGAAGCAGTTCCACTCTGATCCATGACTGTTGAAGTAGTGTGTCACTTTCTTCTTAATAACATCATTTCTCAATTCAGTCTTCCTTCTGCTATTGTTTTTGATAATGGTTCATCATTTAAGAACAAAGAAGTGAAGAAGTTCCTTGAGAAATTTCACGTTCAACACCGCTTATCTATGTCATATTATCCTCAATCAAATAGATAAGTAGAAGCTTCTAATTAAACAATCAAACAAATCCTTCAAAAGACTATTAACAAACATGGCAAGGATTGGCATACTCAACTCTCTTATGCATTATGGGCTTACCAAATGAGTGTTAATATGGCTACAGGTACCAACCCATACAACCACGTGTATAGTTTTGATGCAATTATGTCCTTGGAGTTAGAAATTCCTTCATTGTGAATTTCTCTCAATGACATTCTCGATGAAAATTCTTACAAAGAACAAAGACCTCAACAACTTGAGATGCTCAATGAATAGTACATAAACACTCTCAAACATCTCAAAGCCTATCAAAAGAGCATCCAACGTAACTACAATGAGCATGCCATCCATCGCTCATTCATAGTTGGTGATTTGGTGCTCTACAAAAATTAATGCAATGTAAATGCCTCTCTAAGTGAAAAAGGGAAGTTTAGCCCGAACTAGTTGGGACCTTACATCATCATTGAAGTCTATGGATCAAGTGCATATAGATTATTAACAATGAATAGTACGCCTCTCAAGGAACCTATTAATGACATTCAGTTACTAGATACTATGCTTAATTTTCTTTCCTAGACTTAAAAATTTCATTACATCATTTCATTTTTGAATGTTATGCTAGCACTTATCTAAATTAAAGCACATCATATTAGATAGTTAATATTTCTAATCTATTTGATGTATGTTGCTTCATTCATGACAAACATGTAGTTGTCTTGAATTCTTAATATAGTTTCTTAGTACTAAGAATTAGTTGTTGTTAGCATACATTTAGTTAATTTGTGTACCATATTAATTAGATCATTGTCACATTTGATTAAACAATGTTATCAAGTCATTTAGTTAGATCACAATTACATTTAATTCAACACGTGTGTACGCTAGGTAATCATTGTTGTAGTTAATTAAACAATGTTAACAAGTTGTTTAATTAGGTCACGTGATTCATCTAAAAAACATCTCATCAATACATATATCAAGTAAATTATTGTTGTATTTATTAAACAATCCATAGCATTGTTTCAATAAGATCAGAAATGACATCTAATTAAATCATCACATAAATAAAACAATATCAATCAAAAACATCAAAATGCTTATATATAGACATATAAAAGTTTTGATACATAATCCCCACTACAACAAAATGTAGTGTCTCATAATCATACATCAACAATATACCAGAAGTCTCATCAATTTGTAAGACCATGGCTACCAAACCCCTCGGGACCTATTCATGGCTATGTAATGGATGGATATCGATACGAGGCTATTGACCATGAGTGACTCTTGGATCTACTCCATGTCTACGGGCCCCTGAACTCTGTCGCCTCCACCCGAGCATCTAAATATAGTTGATGTAGTTGTTCTCTCTCAACTCACAGCCAATCCATCTCCCCCTATAGATCTCTCACAAGTTGATGGTCTATCATGGGTGTTGGTCCTTCCCTGGCCATTTGAAGGTCCACCAAAGCCTAATCTCGCTATATCTTAAGGGCATCTCGGGCCACCTCGACGCTCAATGCTCTTTAGATCACCTGGTCTCTCTCGATGGTGACCTCCTCGTAAACCATTCTCAGTTGTGTAATGGGCTCAGACACATCCACATGCCACCCTACAATCTACTATGGCCTATAGCTAGCCCGCACTGGTCACTGGGTCTGCATGGTGGGCACCATCTCTGAATGACTTGACCCACAAAGTCGAGCCATGCCCATGTACCAACTACAAAATAGAAAATAAAATTGTATCAAAACTCTCATCATGTACATCAAATAAATCAAAATCAAATGCAACATCTAACATTCTACTCAATCCTAAATCAACACGTGAATGTAAACTTCTCACCTGGATCACCAGCCTACCAGTCAAGATTGACTAGAGATCTTGTTGGGTCCCAAAATAGCTTATCTAAATCCCTAGAACAATATCCAATCTACGAAGCCAGGGATATCATTAGGGAGATGAAAAGAGGTTCATCAACATGATAAAGATGATTAAGGTCCAATGGATAGGAGTGGGTAATCTCCTCTTCACTTTTGACTCACCTTAAATCAAGGAGGGTGTTCCTAGAGGCATCCCTAAACAAGGATTAACAACAATATATAATATGTTCATTAAAACAAAGTAGTAGTACCCAAACTACAGTTTTGAATCCAAAGCTGTCATTGAAACAAAACTGACATACTACAGTAAAGCCTCTTTTGACCTGATGAATGAAAAGTCTTGTATAAGGGCAAGATGTTTTTGTGTTTAACTATTAAGATGTATTCATTTTAATGTGTGTGTTTGGTTACCACCTCTAAGATCGGTGCCTATCTAGCAAGCAACAAAGTCCAATTTATCGAAGTAAAATGACAGAATAGAAACAAAAGAAAGTTGACCTAACAACATAATATGCATCTGTCATGTAATACCTAGCATACATACATACTTAATAATCCATAACTTCACCATACAAATCCATATGTAATTGAAAATAGACCATCACCATCCTAGTGATTCCTTAGAATGTTGTCACATTTATCAATTTTCAAGTTACAATCATACCCTAAACTAGGGCAAGATGAAACCCTAGCACATGCTTAGGTGTTTCTTTGAAAATACACCCTCAATAATGGAGACATACAATATATTGGAATTTGTAATAATGTCTAACCTTTCATCTATTGTTTCACTTGCTTGAAGAATTGGAACTGTAACCCCTTAACCTAGAAAAATCTTCCTTTTATGCAACTTAGCTGCCTGGAAGTGAGATGAACAACCAACCCTTGAAATGAGTTTCAATCTTCTATTTATAGCATTAGCAACTTGGATCTAATGATGAAATGAGAGTGAAAACCCCACCAACTCCACCAATTGCATTAATAACACCATTTTCAACCACCCACTTTGCATTGATGGTGATTTGGAGAGTTGGCAGCGCGTTTCTGCGCGTTCCTGGGCCTTTGACGGGTGTCGAGTCGGTGGGAGGACATAGGAATTTTAGACCCTTTTGGAAAAATTCCAAAAATCCACTTTGGTCCCAAAATCCATTTTAGTCCTGAAATCCTAAAATCCATTTTGGTCCTGAAATCTTGAAATCCAATGTGTCAAAAGTCAAAGTTGAAAATTTGACCTGATACTCCATGAAAAACTTAGCCCTTTCCTCAAAAAACATTTGAAAACTCAAAATTTTGCACCTCCAAATTCACCTTGAAAATTTAGGGGGTCTGAGAAGATTTTGCATCATGACCAAAAGTCCCATCAGGCCTCGAAGTCCCACCGAAACCTTATCACTATGTTGCAGGGGTCGAGAGAAAATAGGGACCAGATTCGCGAGAAGACTTAGGACTTTTGGACCTTGTGGAAAAGATCCAAAAATCTGCTTTGGTCTTGAAATCCCAAAATCACCTCAGGGCTTGAAAGTACCTCAGGTCCCGAAATTGAATTAGGGCCTGAAATTGACTTAGGGCTAGAAATCCACTTTGGTCCCGAAATCCCAAAATTGCCTCAGGACAATATATTTTAAAATATATTTTAAGTATAAGAAATTTAACTTCTTATACTTTAAAATATATATTGTCAATATGTTTGAGATAGGTTTCAGATCCATAGGAGTTAAAATGCAGATTCTATAATTTGGAGGATCCACCAGATTTCAGACTTAGCCAAATTTTTAGGGTTTTCAGGGTTTCAGACTTAGCTAAAATTAGGGGTTCAGCAACATGCACAAGGTAAAAGCACAGGGACCCCTTAGGGAATTTTGAGGAATTTGACAAAATTTTGCAATTTTGAGGTATGGAAAATAGGAGTCCCAATAGTGGCTCTAGTTGGGGGCGTGTGCCAAGCAGTGGCACAACAAGAATTCAGATCTCTGGGAAGACCAAAAAAACACCAAAAAATGACACACAGGAACCGAAACAAAACACCATCAAGACCAATAGTGGTCAAGACTGCTCAAGGATCAAAAAAGAAAGATAAAACTTGACTTCACTATTCAAAATTTGAAAGAAAATCATTACTTTTGAAAAGTAATGCTTTAAATGTTGACTGTGAATGGGTAGCTCCATGAGTTCTCCTTCCAAAGTCATCAAGTGATAAACATTGAGCTCAAACTTCTCAGCCACTTCATATGGCCCAAGCCATAATGGATCAAACTTATCTTGCTTCCCTTTGTCTTCAAACTTTGCATTCCAAATGAGAACCAAATTACCAATCTAGAAATCCCTTGACACAGTACCTTTATCAAACAAGCACTTTATTGTCTGCTTATGATTCAAGTTTTTATCATGTGTAGCTCTTCTTTGTTCTTCCAACTCAGTCAGTTGCATGATCCTTTAGGAAAATGTGTCACACTGATCTTCCTCTATATCTTGCATCAATTGATAGATTGGTAGTTCCAAGCTGATGGACATTTTAACCTATGTTCCATATACTAGTTCAAATTGGCTTCTACCTATGGCCTTTTTGAAAGTTATCATGTCAACCCATAGAGCATATTTCAAACTGCCATCCCATCTTCTCTTCTTCTAATCTAATGTCCTTTTTATAATTTTCATCAGGGTTCTATTGCTTGATTCAACTTGTCCATTGCTTTGGGGGTGATAAGGGGATGAATGCACAAGGTTTATTCCAAATTTAGAACACATGTTCAGCATCTCTTGAGACCTAAAACAAATTGCATTATCTACCAAAACCCTAGTTGGCACTCCAAACATGGTTATTATAGTTTTGATCATGAAATCAATGACCACCTTCGAAGTTGCATTATGAGTGGGGACTGCCTCTACCCACTTGGTAAAGTAGTTAGTGGCTACAAGGATCCATTTAAACCCATTGCTAGATTTTTTCTATATCTCTCCAATGAAGTCAATTCCCCATTGTTGGAAAGGTGCATCAACTACGAGGGGAAAAAGGGGTAGTGCTCCATCAAACTTCAACTTACTAGAAAACCGTTGGCAAGCATCACACTTATCTTTTGTGCTACATCCTTAAATAAATTTGGCCACCAATACCCAGCTCTAAGGATCTTATGAGCAGTGGTCTTAGCTTTGAAGTTTCCCCCGTAAATTCCATGGTGACACTCATTCATTGCTACTTTAGCTTGCTCTTGATTCAAACACTTGAGCAATACACCTTTGTGATTTCTCCACATTATCTCATTTTGGAATAGGACATACCTTTGAGATTTCAGCTTGAGGGCCCTTTTCTGATTCTCATCCATACATGGTGGACAATTCATATTTTCAAGGTAAAATGTCACATCTTTATACCATGCATTATCCACCAATATGCAATAAGAAGGAGTATCTTCCACATCTATTTCATTTACCTTTGCTGCCTCAATATTTGAATTAGCCATCAACTTAGCTAAACCTTGGCCTCTAACCAACTTTGTGACTTGTATGTCCATGTCATATTCTTTGATCGTATTGATCCATTTGTACCTTTTACCTGAAGCTTCCTGCTGCATAAATATGTCCTTCACTACTGTGTGTGGCACATATGCTATGGTCTTGGCACCTATGAGATAGGATCTAAAAAAATTTATAGCCTTGACCAATGCATAGGCATACTTCTCCATTATGGAATATTTCAACTTAGTTGCTTGTAATGAATTACTGAAAATTAACATAGGTTGTTCATACCCTTCATCATTCTTTTGAAGCAACACAACAACAATAGTATAAAATGAAGCAAAGGAGAACAACTGAAGGGGTTTGGAATAATTTGGATTTATTAGTACCGATGCCTCCTTGATGGCTTCTTTGATATCTTTGAATGCTTCAGATGGCTTTGCATTCTATACAATTGATTGTCCTTTCTTGAGCATTTTAGAAATGGCCTTAGTCTTCTCCGCCAAGTTTGGAACAAACCTCCTAACAAAGTTTATCTGCCTGAAGAAAGACCGTATTCCTTTGACTGATTTGGGTTGAGAAATGAGGCCAATAGCCTTGACTCATTCCAGATCTATTCTTACCCCATCCATTGATACAATATGCCTAAGCAACTTACCCTCTTCAATGCCAAATGTGCATTTCTTAGATTAAGTTTGATCTTGTACTCTAGACATCTTTTTAAGATGACTTCAAGGTGCTTGCAATGCTCGCCTATTTCCTTCGAGAATGCCATCAGGTCATCTTGATAGACCACCATGATCTCGTCAATAAGACTGGCAAGAGCCACGTCCATTGCCTGTTGAAATGTTGATCCAACATTCTTCAAACCAGATGGCATCCTCACATAGACATAGGTACCCCAAGGAGTCGTGAATGTTGTATTATATTGCTTTGACTCCTTAACCATCACTTGGTTGTACCCAAAGAATCCATCCATTAGGGACATCAATTCTAATCCAGTCACTTTCTGTAGCAAATGGTCCATGCTTGGGAGTGGATAGTTATCCTTAAGAGATTTGATATTCAAATTTTGGAAATCCACACACAACCTAATTTCTCCATTCTTCTTTCTTATAGGGACAAGGTTGGATACCCACTTAGAATGTTGGATGGGTTTAATAATACCTTGCTCTTTCATCTTTAACAATTCTTTCTGCATCTTGGGAGCTATGGTAGGGTTTATAGGCCTTTGCTTTTGTCTGAATGGTTTTGCATCAGGCTAGAGGGGAATAGTATGCTGAAATAAATCCTCCCTATAGGCCTTGAGCTCATCATAGAACCATGCAAAACACTTCTTGAATTTTCTCAATAGAGAAATCAACATCTGCTTTTTATGAGGCTTCAACTTCTTGCCTATGTAAACCATCTTAGGTGCCTCATACATGCCAAGGTTAACACCTTCAACGCTATCCTCTTCAATAGGTTTACCTTCGCTTTTCCATTGGTCAACATTATCAAACATTCTTTCAAACCCTTGGGGATAGTATTAGTCTTCAGCTGTACTAGTTCATTTCCAAATAATGTTTCCTTGCCCTCTTCTACCTCTATCATAGGCTTCCAATCGATTAACTGATTGTCAAACTTATCCAGGAAATTGATGAAATAGAAAATCTAATTATTGTCATTGAACACTTGCCAGCTGTAGATGTTATCAAGGATTGTTGGCCTTGTAGGCACTTCAACAACATAATGGCCATGAGGAAAGTCTGACTAGGGATCAAATTTTGAAGCAATTACAACCAAGGCATATGCCTCTTCATTTTTAGTCCTCTCAATCCATTCAATGCCAATAGCATCAAACAACTCCATGGTGTACCACACGGGATTCTTGTATGCCCTTAACCTACCATCCTTGGCAATAAATGTATTTCTAACCTGCTACACAATTAGTTCTGAATCGCCATGTATCTTCATACATGTGATTCCATGCTTATGAGCAACATTTAAGCCCAACAATAGCACTTCATACTCTACCACATTATTGGTGCACTAAAAATCAAGTCTAAAAGACTTGCTAAATTTTTCACCATCTAGAGATATCAGAACAATACTAGCACTTGAGCCTTCCCTTGAGTATGCACCATCAAAGTACATTGTCCATAAATCAAATGTACCATAAGTAGAAATAACAAGATTGGAAGGTAAAACATCCAGGCCAAGATCATCATCACTGCAATATCCCATGAAATGGTCTCTATTGGTGTCAAAGAAATTAGTGTGATCTTCCTCTGTTTTGTATTTGTCCTCTATGTGTTTATCTTCCACCTTCTTTTCCCTATGAAGCTTCACCTCAACACCATGGACTGGAATGGTGGTGTATGATAAATCCATCTATATACTCCCACCCATGGAAGCTTCCCATTTCCTTGATAATAACATGCCCCATTTGGCAGACCATTCCACAATAATTATATCCATAAAAAAAGACTTGTTAAGATATGCAGCTAACTGGACATCAACATCCTTAACAAGACCGATCACATTCACCTCCCTAGAATCCATGGAAAATGGTACAGTCATGGTAGGAGGGTTCACAGAATGAATTGTCCAGACTGTGTAACAAGAGTAAACACAACGGAAAAAACTCAAATATATGGAACAAATGCAAATCCAGTTATTTAGTATATCATAGAATTCAAATACAATCTAGCCGGCATCATGCAGGCTTACAATTAGGGCTCAAAGGCCTAATTACAGAATATCAGAATATGCTCAAGATATAGCTTTGAAGCTCCTTCATACAAAATCTAAACAATCAATTATCACTATTATTACGAACTTGATAATTGTCTTCCTAAGGATCTATTACATCAATATATATCATCTATGGTACAAAACATTCCTCCACGTTGGCCAAGAAAGATCACAAACTCCAATGAAGAGCTGTAACGTGTGTACACGGATAGGTCGGACCTAATCATGAAGAGTTCCTCTACAAATGAATGGAATTATGTGCAGATCTTGGGGAAGGTCGGCCATGAACCACAGATCATTGAATGATGTGTCATTAGGCTCCACAAGTTGAGGAATGCTTCGCAAGTCTTCTCCTTTAGTTGATTATCAGAGATTGTCAAGATGCTCTATTCTAAGAAAATAGTCAATCTTCTGATAGCGATAACTTTTCGGTAACTAATCCAAATGCTCTGAATTCTGGATATGATGTAGATGAATGAATCTAGATGCTAAGTCCAACTCTACAAGATGTGAAATGCAACTACAGTAGAATGCAGACCAAAATACAGAAACTGCTACTAACTGAACTGGAAAAGAAACAAACTGAAATGCAAATGTTTTTGGTTGATGCAAGATTGCTCTTGAACCAGGGATGCTCTTGCATTAGAAAAACATTTGCCAAAGGACTTGGACACCTTCAACACCAAATCATTCATGATTTCAAGTTGAATGACATTGCTAGATGCTCCTGAATCAAGCATATAGTTGTTCAACAACCATCCATTTATGATCAATGTGGTGTAGAAAGGATCCACACCCATCTGGTTATTCACCATAGATGACCCTAAGTAAACCTCAATTGTTTTGTCATCTTTAAGAGGAGCAACAATGGACTATGTAGGTGCACTAGAGGCAGTGATAAATGAGATAGCCATATCCCTATGCTCAGGAATTCTAATGAGTTCCCCTATTGGCACTAAAATTTGGATTTGACTAAAGACTTGAGCCATGTCAATAGGGTTATAATTAGGCAAAGGAGCATCACATGAAACAGTAACATCATTTGTGCAAGGAATGTAAGGTATTACTTAATTGGATGAAATATCCTTACCTTTTTCTTTTGTCTTCTCCTTCTCCTTTTTTGGTTCCTTTTGTGCCTAAGGATTATCTTGCTTGTTACCACCCTTTGGATAATGAACTCCTAGAATGGGTGCAACAACTAGTTGCACAATCTATGTTGGATTCTTCTGCACACATTTCTTCTTTCCTGCTAGTGGTTGCATTGGAACTTTCTTCTTTTCAGGCACATTCTTCTTGGGAGAAACACCACTGTCTTTCTTTTCCATGTTGTCCTTACTCTTTTCTTTCTCACGTTCCACTTCATGTTGTCTAGATTCTTGGATAGGAAAGATTTGCACAAGGATAGACCTGGTTCTCAGTTGATAGCCTCCTTGGACTTGCATGATGGTAGGATCAGTTAAGGCCTTCACATCTTCTCTGGAAGGCTTGGATTGCTTGTATTTCTTTTGCATGATGTCCCTCAAATGTCCAAAGTCATGGGCTGGCAGTTGATTTTTTTTGAGGCCTTTATCATAATCATATTGGAAAATATGATCCCCCTCATAACTATCATAATCAGCATTATGACCCATGTGCTCATATTCCTTTGTGTCTAGCTGATTTAAGTCCTCTTCATAGTACTGAGCAACACCTTCTTCATTTGGGAATTCTTCCTCTCTACTCAAAGAATGAGCCACTGCATAGTTAGCTGGATCATGAGGGAGTAAACATGCTTGGCACCATAAGGATGCCTCTTGAAAGTTTATCTGATCCTTTCTCAATGGATCAGGCATGTCCCTCTCAGGCTGTTTGAAACTCACATGCCTGGGGACAGTTGGTCTATCATTATATTGTTGTGGCTTTTTAGACCAGTCAATGTTGTAAGGTCTATTATGCAATCTTTGTCCTTCATTGAAATGTGTTGCAGCACCTTGTGGAGGCAACCCTTTCTCATTTTGCGCTATCTTATAGGACATGTCCTTCATACCCCCCAATAAGCTTATCCAATTTATCTTCTATGGTGAGGGGCTTATTGAAAGTTGCTTTTTCTGGCTAGGACAATTTTACTTCAGACCTTTTGATGTGCTTCCTTTAAGCCCTCATATTGCTTTCTATGTTTATAGTTGTAGTATATGCTTCCCTTAATGTTTGTGGACTCTTGTCCCTCAAATAGTAGCCAATCTTCGAATCAAATGCACCACAATATAAAACTAAACACATTGATTCATTAGGCCTCGTATGAGCAGGTACCTTTCTCATGGTCATGATGAAGTGACTATTGAAATCAATTGATGTCTCATTAATGGTCTTTTTAATGGATGTGAGTTCATGGATGGCAAAATTGGGGTCAATCCTATCCCCATACTGTAGTCTAAACACTCTCATGAATTCCTCCCAAGAATCAATGTTGTTATTAGAGAGAGCTTTGTACCATTATTTCTCACTTTCTTCCAATGAGTGCACAAACAACTTCATGATCACATCTTCATCTTCAATCTCATACTCATCAGTGATATTGATGAAGTGCCTCAAGTGTTCCTCACCAATGACAACATTATTTCCTTGAAATCTAGGAATCTTTCCCCTAATCTCATTTGGAATTAGATTAGGAAAGTTAGGTATGCCAAAGAAATCAAGTTTCTTATATCTTTCATCTCCCAATAGCTGCCTCAATGGAGGAAATCTCTATGTGTGTCTTCACTGTGGAGGCCTAGGGTTCTGAATATTGCCATACTGTTGATTCACCAAATTCTATGGTGGCTGATTGTTAACATTTTGAGCATGGGTGTGATTCATACCTTGTTGTCCCATCTGATGTTGTCTTTGATGTTGTGGTTGCGGTTGTTGCACTAGTAGAAAAATAGAAATAAATGACTAAATAAACTACCAAAAATTGGTCATGTGATCAGTAGTTTGGTCATGTGACCATTCGTAGTTTATTTCCAGTCATTTATCTCATGACCAAATTTATGACCAAACAAATTTTAGTCATTAATTTGGTAGTATATTTAGTCATTAATTTAATCATTAATTTGGTAGTATATTTAGTCATTAATTTGGTAGTATATATAGTCATCAATTTGGTAGTATATTTAGTCATCAATTTGGTAGTATATTTGGTAATTTGGCAGTATATTTAGTCATCAATTTAGTCATTAATTTAGTCATTTATCTAGTCATTAATTGTTGTTAACTGGTCATTGATTAAAAAACAATAAATGATTAAAAATTGTAGTCACTGCCACTACTTCATTTGCATCTTTATTTTAAGAAAACTTAATCCACACAATCAACTTTTTAATTGGAAACTTTACAATTATTTCAATTATAGTTTGATTAATATAACTTTTTATATTAAATTTTGACTGAACAGAAAGAACAATCCCCTTTACAACAAATCACTCACACCTCACAATCACTCAGAAAAATCCACAATACATGAAAACCTTAAAGGCATACTCTGCCTAAACACAATATTTTGCAGCACAAAGACTTAATTTTATTGATTTTCAAAACAGAAATATAGATATACAACATATGCAACTTTCAAGAGTTGTGATAAATTTCTACACTTGCTAGCTGAGTCTGTTTCTTTTTCTTGGGGGCTTAAGGTTATCCACACCGGTTTTCACCTACCAGATCATATAATCACATATGAGAAGAATTAAATATAGATATAGATTTTATCTACACATTTTCACCAATTAAGTGTTAATCTATTTCTTCTAAGTCCTTTATGTATTTTAATTTCTTTTATCCCAAGTGCCCTATAAGGTATTTTGCAAACTCCCAATTTACAAATAAGTAAATCGTTATTATTATACACACCGGGCAATCAACAAATGAAACATGTCTTAAAAGCTTCATGTGTGCATTTTCAAATCTAGGGAAATCACAAAAAGGACTGTCCTCCTTTCTACTACCGTATGCCCTGCAAGGTCCATTGAATGTTGTTAGTTATTCTTGAGGCCCAGAACCAAAGAGAAATGCATCTTTCCACTTTCACATACCTTTCAATGGTCTAATAGAAATAGGAAATAACAACATATCAAAACCATCCTTGTTCACAGTGTACCAGTTCTCCATACAGATGAATGAAAACCAAAAGTTGTATCCATATTCAGATAGGATACAAATAGGAAACAATAACTTATTGAAACAAAAAGATGTATTTTGCAAACACCCAATTTACAAATAAGTAAATCGTTATTATTATACACACCCGACAATCAACAAATGAAACATAAATTAAGGAAATAGTTCTCCCTGTTAAAAATAAATTAAGGAAAGAGGCAATGCAAATATCTTGCATTGAAATAAATTTTGGTAAATTTTTAAAAAAGGCAGCAATGGGGTTTTCCCCGCAAGTCCGTAGCATGTGCTCTGACTCCTTGCGGTGGCTACTTCTTTTGTTTTGATCAACATGGAATCCTCAATTGGCAATCTATTTGAGTTCTAAACATTCATGATCCTCACAATAGGGCTAAATTTATCTTTTGGAAATACAATGAGTTAATGATACGGTTTGCTAAGAATTATTTTTATACAGACAATCTTTTGTCTACTTTTTTAAGTTTTGATGATGGATCCAAGAGTGATCTGACACTTCTTTATTCAAATTATACACAATTTTATTATAAAAAAGCAAAAGAAAAAAAAAATTATTCCACATCTCTTACATGATCTATAAAAAGTTAATAATCCTTAATAAAAAGAACTTTGTTTCACATCACTAATAAAGACTAAAAACTTAGTGATCAGTAATAAGAAGCTTACCTGAAAGTTGCAGCTTTCTGGTTTAAATTTGCACTATGAATGGCTAATTATTTCCTGATTCGCATTCAGTATTTACAATTAATGCAACTAAAAAGGTTACTTGATATGTATGCAACTTTGGTCGTTGAACTAATTAAAGATAAATTAAGGAAAGAGGCAATGTAAATATCTTGCATTGAAATAAATTTTGGTATATTTTTTAAAAAGGCAGCAATGGGTTTTCCCCACAAGCCCACACCATGTGCTCTGACTCCTTGCAGTGGCTACAGGAATCCCTGAATCGCTTCCATTCATGGCTTCCTTCCCATCATCAAGAGAACTGTGGTTAAGAAAATTGTAGGAAGCAGATTTTTAGTTTTTGTGCTAAAAAAAAATAAAGAACTGATGCAGATACTTTAAAAAAAAAAAGATTTCCTCCACTACCTTGGATTGATTCCTTGGAAGGCGAATATTTTGTTTTATGTTCACACTCCCTTCCAACTCACCTCAAATCTTGCAATTTGATATGCTCACCTAAGTTATTTGCTTTCAATTGTTTTCACTTTCCTTTTCCTTTGAAAAAATATAAAATCAAAATCTAAGAGCATCCAGCCGGGAACATTTAAACAACATGAGACTTTTTCTGACACGATTTTTTTCCCAACGTGAGAACAACTGACGAGTTTAGAAAATTTTCTCGTATGAACTTTTTTACAGCGTGACAAACATTTCCAGAAGGAAATAAAAAGGAGATGAAACAAAATAAAAGCAATACCTTTCTCTTTTTTCTCATCTGGTGAGCAGCTGAGTGGTTTAAAGGAACGTTGGAGGGAGCTGAAGGCTGATCAATCATTCTCAATGGTTGGTTTCTTCAGTAGTCGCCGTGGCTTATCAACAAATTGAGAGCTTAAGCTCACCCACATGCTGCACTACGATGAAATTTTAAGCACCCTGCTTAGCTCCAATCATTCACAACAAAAACAGAGAAGCTAAAACTGATAAGAGTAACAAAATAAAAAGGAGATGAAACATTAGGGTTTTGAGCCCTTCCCAGTTAGGGTTTACCTTTATGGCGCCTTAAAATTTTAATTTTAACATTTTAGCGCTCATAGTTTTCGCTGATCAGAAATTTTAATTTTAACATTTTGGCGCTCATAGTTTTACCTTCTCTCCTTGATATAAAGTCTTATATTAATATTATATAATATTTATAATATTATATTATATTATATTATTATATTATATTATATTATATTATATTATAATATTATAAATATATTATAATATAATATTATATTATAATATATATAATAATAACATATCATATTATATTATATTGTATTGTAATATAATATATTATTATTATATTATATTATAATACAACCCACTTTTTAAATTATCCACTTTAATATCATATCGTCTAATTTTTATTTGTCTGATCAATGATCAATTATTTAGTTGTGTTTTTTGCCCGATGACCAAATTAGTCATTTATTTGGTCATTTATTTATTCACTTCGACCGATGACCAAATTAGTCATTTATTTAATCATTTATAGCTGTGTTGCAAAAAGTTTTGGTCACATGACCAAAATTTTTGGTCACCTGGTCATATATTTGCCATATTTCTACTAGTGTTGTCTCTGATTGTCATGCTAGTTATATTGATGAATGTGTCCCTGCTACTGTGCATTCTGATTTTGTTGGGCTTGCAGGGCAAGTTGGGCTTGTTGTTGATCAAGTAAGGCATGCACCTCTCTTTGTTTGTTTCTAAGATGATCAAGCAAGTCCAGTTCATCATGGATTCTTCTTTCTCTTTCCTCATCACCAGGTTGTTGCTGGTGGTCTTCTTCATTAGGAATGGTATCATGTTGACTTCCAAGTGATCTTATAGGAAAAGGAGGGCATCTAGTAGTCAAATATGTTTCTTCATTCTCATTGGTCATTCCAAATGCTCTCTGGTATGGACCATGAGACCTATCTCTACTTCCTTTGCCAACCATATTCTCGTTTCTTCTAACATCATAATCATTCATATTCATCCTTCTGTTTGTTCTGAGTATGTTATCTGCAGAGTCCTTAGAAGTGTATTGATATTGACCTCTCAAATCATCAAATGCATCATTTCTACCAGAGGTACCTACTTGGTTTTGGGTATTCAATGGAGGCATCACATTGGTGTTTCTTTCCCTCCATCTACTCTTCCTATTTCTTGTACTACCAGAGGATTCATCATGTCCAGGTTGCTCCTGATTTCTTCCTCTATTCATTGTGAATCTCTTTTTCTTTTCAAACTACAACGTTTTCTAGGTTGTTAAAATAGAGTCAACACTTCCCCTGCTGGGAAGCAAATTCAAACAAACATTATATTTCAATACTACAACAACCATAAATAAACCATTTCAATGGGTCCTTGACAATGATGCCAATCTATTGGTGTAAGTTGACGGGATGCCAAACTTATCCAAACAAAATGCACAAATGTAGATCATTGTTATAAAGTCATGAAAAATGTTCTAGCTGTCTAAAACCCAGCAACGACTAAATTAACTTTTGACCCTGGCAATGACACCAATCTGTTGGGTCCCAAAATAGCTTATCTAAATCCCTAGAATAATATCCAATCTCCGAAGCCAGGGATGTTGTTAGGGAGATGAAAAGAGGTTCATCAACAAGATAAAGATGATTAAGTGCCAACGGATAGGAGTGGGTAATCTCCTCTTCACTTTTGACTCACCTTAAATCAAGGAGGGTGTTCCTAGAGGCATCCCTAAACAGGGATTAACAACGATATATAATGTGTTCATTAAAACAAAGTAGTAGTACCCTTGAACTATAGTTCTAAATCTAAAGTTGTCACTGAAACAAAACTGACATACTGCACTAAAGCCTCTTTTGAGTTGATGAATGAAAAGTCTTGCATAAGGACAAGATGTTTTGTGTTTAACTATTAAGATGTATTAATTTTAATGTGTGTGTGTGTTTGGTTACCACCTCCAAGACCGGTACCTTTCCAGCAAACAACAGAGTCTAATTTATCGAAGGAAAATGACAAAATAGAAACAAAAGAAAGTTGACCTAACAACATAAAATACATCTGTCATGTAATATCTAGAATACATACATACTTAATAATTCATAACTTCACCATACAAATCCATATATAATTCAAAAGAGACCATCACCAACCTGGTAATGCCTTAGAATGTTGTCACATTTATCAATTTTGAAGTTACAATCATACCCTAAACTAGGGCAAGAAGAAACCCTAGCACTTGCTTAGGTGTTTCTTTGAAAATGTACCCTTAGTAATGGAGACATACAATATACTAGAATTTGTAAGAATGTCTAACCTTTCATCTATTGTGTCACTTGCCCGAAGAATTGGAACTGCAACCCCTTAACCTAGAAAAATCTTCATTTTTTGCACTTGTAGCTGCCTAGAAGTGAGATGAACAACCAACCCTTGAAATGAGTTTCAATCTTCTATTTATAGCATTAGCAACTCGGATCTTATGATGAAATGGGAGGGAAAACCCCACCAACTCCACCAATTGCATTAATAATACCATTTTCAACCACCCACTTCACATTGATGGTGATTTGAAAAGTTGGCAGTGCGTTTCTGCGCGTTCGTGGGCCTTCGGCGGGTGTCAGGTCGGCAGGAGGATATAGGAATTTTAGAACCTTTTGGAAAAAATCGAAAAATCCACTTTGGTCCTGAAATCTTGAAATCCATTTTGGTCCTGAAAACCTGAAATGACCAAAAGTGTCGAAAGTCAAAGTTGAAAGTTTGTCCCGATACTCCATGAAAAACTTAGCCCTTTCATCAAAAAATAATTTGAAAACTCAAAATTTTGCACCTCCAAATTTGCCTTTAAAATTTAGGGGGTCCGAGAAGATTTTGCATCAGGACCAAAAGTCCCACCGGAACCTTATTAGTATGTTGCAGGGGTCGAGAGAAAACGAGGACCGGATCCACGGGAGGACTTAGGACTTTTGGACCTTATGGAAAAGGTCCAAAAATCCACTTTGATCCCAAAATCTTAAAATCTTTTTAGGGCCTTAAAATGCCTCAGGTCCTAAAATCCCCTTAGGGCCTGAAAATACCTCAGGTCCCAAAATTGAATTAGGGCCCGAAATTGACTCAAGGCCCAAAATCCACTTTGGTCCCAAAATCTTGAAATTGCCTCAGGACAAGTATATTTTAAAATATATTTTAAGTATAAGAAATTTAATTTCTTATACTTTAAAATATTTTAAAATATATTGTCAGGATGTTTGAGATAGGTTTCAGATCCATAGGAGTTAAAATGCAGATTCTAGATTTTGGAGGATCCACCATATTTCAGACTTAGCCAAATTTTTAGGGTTTTCAGGGTTTCAGACTTAGCCAAAATCCAGGGTTCAGCAACATGCACTAGGGTAAAAGCACAGGGACCCCTTAGGAAAATTTGAGGAATTTGACAAGATTTTGCAATTTTGAGGTATGGAAAATAGGAGTCCCAATAGATCCGACGGCTGTTGAGTCTATAGTCATCGGTGCTGTTGGGTGCACTATAGCGGTGGTCCCGCTCGTCTCTCAACACTCATATTGACTCCACACTCCACCTATAGAAGGTAGCAACCATGATGCATGAGGTCGAGCCCTAAGTCTCTCCTCAACGACATCACCATCCTCCTCTCCCTAGCATTGTCTTTTTCCTGCTGTTAGCAATGATTGATCCTCCTCCTCATCACCAACATCATTGTTATCATCTCTCTCCTCCTCCCTTGACTCATCCCCTTGATCTGCCCAAGGCCTCGGATCGCTAGTGGGATGGTCTACTAGAAATACAAGGGCAGGATGAGTCATGATCCACCAAGTCGTGTATGCTAGGTTCACACCCACATCATCAACATCAGACACGGGGGCTACATCCTCTACCTCATCATCAAGGTCACTCAAAGCAACATCCACAATGGTAGGCTGGGCCTCATCCCCGAACCTCACCACACTACAAGCCAAGCACACATAAGTTGGATGAGCAGCAGGAACTCTTTGCAAATGATTGAACTGCCTCATCACCCGATCGTAGTAGATTTAGGCATTACGATGTGATCAAAGTGACCGGCTAGATGGCGATCCCTCTACATCCTCACCAACTACTAAGCCTGACCCATCCACACTCTAAGGCCTAGATGTATGGTCTCCACAAAATGTCCTCAGGATCCAATCTATCAAATCTAACTCTCTAGTACAATAAATCACCAAACCTCCACGGTCTCCTCAGTATGTAGGTGTGAGCTTGTGGGCATGTCCAGATCGGCTCTATCAGGAACCCCACTAGCGGTGTGCATGTGATATACTTGAATACCCACACCTGGAGAAGTGTGCAGGTCATCAAGTTATGTGCCTCATAGTGCACATAGCACCCTAGATCATGGTATAAGTGAGTCAGTATGCTCCATTCCCAAGCATAAACACTCCTTTGATCCTCCATCGCTCTAATAATATGAACAAGGCCCACATGAAGATGTGTGCCTCGTCCATCCTATGTCACCACAAGCGTGACGGTAGCGATCATGATGCAACGTAAGACTAGTGTGACTACAACACCCTGCTCCAACCAAGATATGTGAATGCACCCTATAGTGCTCGAGGACACGATATAGCCAAGACAATACATCTCACCTAGACATACTTCTCTAGTAAACAATAATCATTGATCCTCACAGTCTCACCTCGTATAGGTAACAGTAGGATCCGGTACACATCCTCTATTGTGACCATCATCTCTCTCATCGGAAGATGGAAGGTAGAGGTGTCTATGTCCCATCACTCCACGAGTGCCATCAACATCATATAGTGATATCTCATAGTGGGCATCATGTACACCCACCATAATCCTACATCTCTTAGGTGACCAGCCTCTGCAATAGTAAGTGTGTATGTGTGGCTATGCAATAATGTCTATAAATGCCTGCATGAATGCTCTCACATGGTTGGGGGCACCTACAATCACACTAAAACAAAAATTTTCACCTCCATGCAAATAAGAATCTAAATTTCAAAACTGGGCCAAAATCCCCTTGACACTAGTGCCCCAGACAGGTCACTAGCACCCTGGTAGGACCTGAGCACCCTATTTGGACACTAGCACCCCAGTAGGACCCTAGCACCCCAGGTAGACACTGGTGCCACTAGGGTACTCTTTCAATGACAAAAACAATAAAAACTAATAGTGTAAATCAGAAACTCGGACTCACCTCACATGCCTGCATGCCCTACACTATGTGATCTCTTAGAGCATCTAGGCTAGGTGGTCGATATGATCGTCAGCATGGCATTGTCACTCTCATGATCACTCAAGATTCCCCAAACTCTATGAAAGTGAAAAAGTCTAATGAGATAGTAAAAGGTGAAAACCTCCCTAGTATTTATAGTAAAGCTTCAACATTCTTACCCTTCTATTCAAACACCCTTCATTCAAACCTTCACAACTTGGGCTTGAGAACTTCGATTTTAATGTCAACTGTTGCATTGGAATATCGGTTCCACCCTCTTTCCTCTCATATGCTTTTCATCTTGGTATCATTTTATCAAAGGAGCCTACCTAAGGCATATTCATCAACTTTGGAGAAACTTGTAGCAGAGAAAGCGTCACCCTGTTTCTACCTCCATAGAAGCAAGTAGAAATAGGGGGACCATATCTACCCATGAGTTTTTCTCTAGATCATTTTCCCATTCCCCTTAGAATTTTTTTAGACTAATACATATTGTATATGCCTAAAAATGACACGACTCGGTCTAAATAAATATTCTTAATATTTATTTCATTCTAATTCTTCTATCAATAAATAAATAAACAAATTTATTTATTTGATTCATATTCCTCTAAATTAATTAAATATAGAAATATTTAATTACCTCTTCTAAAGTCAAAATTAAATAAAATCTTTTATTTAATTAAATTCTTCCAAACAATTAATTAATTCTTAATTATTTAATTAAATCAAATCATTCTTCCAAATTTGAATAAATCAAATCAAATTTATTTAAATCCTCTCAATCTCTAAAAATAAAATACAATCAAATATTTTATTTATTCTTCCAAAATCATGCACAAACAATTAAATAAATTTATTTATTTAATTTGCTTTCTTATCATTCTAAATTAAATAATTCCAATTATTTAATTGTTTCTTCCAATAATATCTTCTCTAAATTTAAATTTATTAAATTGTCTATTTCTTCTAAATTGAGTTATCTCTAAATATAATTCATTCCTTGTGCACATGCAATTGAATATTCTAAATATTTAATTAGCTAAAATATCTTCTCATCCTCATGCAATTTCTATTTTCTAGTTCTATTTCTCTTAACTGATTAATTTATTCTTTTAATTGATTAATCTCTTCAATTAACTCATTCTTCTATTTTATTAATTCCTCTCATGCAAAATATAGTAGGACACATGTCTTCTATCTATTCGCGCACGTTCCTCAACCGTTCTATACCGTTGATCTTCTCATTCTTTCTATACCGTTGATCTTCTCTTTCTCAACTCTATAAATTGAACCCTTTTCTTCCATTTCATTCATCCAAGCTTTAAGTATTGTTACTCTATAGGAATTACAGTGCACCTTTGGCACCAGTTCCTTCATTGCTTGCGATCAAACTCGTTACTACATACTCCTATCTTTGTTGTGAAGCTCATCTTCATGGCGAAACTATCATAGTCATTCCCATTTGAATATCTTGGAATCATAGCAAGGAAGTGCACCTTCTGAGGGCCATATTCATAAACAAGATCATCTGTGATAGGCGATCAATGGAAGTTGAGAATTAAAAGAGGTTTGTTTTGTATTGTTCATTGTTTGATTGATCTTTTTGTTCATTATTTCATTGAGTTTTGGGTATCATTGATATTTATATATTGTGTATGCGTCGTTCTATATCCTAAATGTGCCAAAGTTTGACAGATGCACAGTTTTGCATATGTGCCAAACTGCGATCTGGCGCATTTGTCTAAGCCTAATTTCTCCTCACAGTTATTGCACTAAAAATTGATTCTAGGGGAAAATTTTTGAGATACATACTGGGGGTCCTGCCTCTGCTGGCCAGTTGAATTGTCAAACTTGCTCAAAGCAATGCTCCTCACACGGAATGTCCATCCTCATGCTGACTGCTCTATGCTCTATGCTCTCCTAAGCTCTAAAAAAAAATCAAATAAGGCCCAGTGTGCAAATGAATTGTCTTGTGGACCCAGCTCCTATATATAGCATGCAAACCCTAAACTGGCTATGTGGTGACTATGACTACTTCCTGCACCCGTTTCTTCCCGATTTCTTCCCATTTCTCAGAAATGCATCCTGTTCTCTTCAATCCTAACCAAGTTTTCCCTTCATCTTCGTGAGATTGTCTGTCTCATGCCTTCTGCCTTCTTCCCGTCCAACCTCCCGAGGGGGCATCCTATTGTCATAACCTATACCAGGGGCAAACTGGGGCATGTATCATTATTCAACAATCGATTTCTTTGAAGCAACGTTGTAAACTGCATTGCATCAAAGAGGGGCAAAATGTATACGCCTAAAAATGACACGACTCAGTCTAAATAAATATTCTTAATATTTATTTCATTCTAATTCTTCTATCAATAAATAAATGAACAAATTTATTTATTTGATTCATATTCCTTTAAATTAATTAAATATCGAAATATTTAATTACCTCTTCTAAAGTCAAAATTAAATAAAATCTTTTATTTAATTAAATTCTTCCAAACAATTAAATAATTCTTAAGTATTTAATTAAATCAAATCATTCTTCCAAATTTGAATAAATCAAATCAAATTTATTTAAATCCTCTCAATCTCTAAAAATAAAATACAATCAAATATTTTATTTATTCTTCCAAAATCATGCACAAACAATTAAATATATTTATTTATTTAATTTGCTTTCTTATCATTCTAAATTAAATAATTTCAATTATTTAATTGTTTCTTCCAATAATATCTTCTCTAAATTTAAATAAATCAAATATTTATTTAAGTTGTCTATTTCTTCTAAATTGAGTTATCTCTAAATATAATTCATTCCTTGTGCACATGCAATTGAATATTTTAAATATTTAATTAGCTAAAATATCTTCTCATGCTCATGCAATTTCTATTCTCTAGTTCTATTTCTCTTAACTGATTAATTTATTCTTTTAATTGATTAATCTCTTCAATTAACTCATTCTTCTATTTTATTAATTCTTCTCATGCAAAATATAGCAGGACACATGTCTTCTTTCTATTCGCGCACATTCCTCAACTGTTCTATACCGTTGATCTTCTCACTCTTTCTATACCGTTGATCTTCTCTTTCTCAACTCTATAAATTCAACCATGTTCTTCCATTTCATTCATCAAAGCTTTAAGTATTGTTACTCTACAAGAATTACAGTGTGCCTTTGGCACCAATTCCTTCATTGCTTGCGATCAAACTCGTTACTACACACTACTATCATTGTTGTGAAGCTCATCTTCATGGCAAAACTATCATAGTCGTTCCCATTCAAACATCTTGGAATCATAGCAAGGAAGTGCACCTTCTAAGGGCCATATTCATAGACAAGATCATTTGTGATAGGTTGAGAATTAAAAGAGGTTGGCTTTGTATTGTTCATTGTTTGATTGATCTCTTTTGTTCATTATTTCATTGAGTTTTGGGTATCATTGATATTTATATATTGATTATTCATTTAGATCCAATTTTCCCTTAACACATTTTTTCCTGCAGGATGGTTTTCATTTTTTCTGACAAAGTGGTTTTGCAGAATGTGGTCACTAACATTGTGGTTTTGCAAGTTTCTAACTAGGGGCTCCATTCTCTCTATTGGCAACGTTCCACATCCTCTACAATATTGTTTTGGGTATCCTTTACATGCTTATTTGTTTTCTTGTACTTTAGCTTGCATACGCACATAGCATCATACGATCGCTAAAGTGGGGACTAAATGTAGCATAGACAATTGTGCTCCCTATTGGTGCAAGCACAATTTCACGCTCTATTTGGCACTTTCTTTAGTGTCCACTCCCCTAGTCCATTTTAAGACCACTTCTAGGCTTGGCCTTACCTTTAACTCAAGAGATGTTCTTTTGTTACCTAAACCTTTACTAATATTCACATGCCAGAACCACGAGCAGTGTTTGGGTCTTGGTTAAGTCCTGGAGCTGTGGCCACTTTTTGAGCAAATCCCACTAGGACTATGGTTCCTAGTGCCTGAGTCCTACCTATTTCTTTTGGGATTGTAGGGCACTCTTAAGGATGACCTTGCTTTGGATGATATGACCTTGATTTTGACATTTTTGAGTGCGCTTGAACGAATCTTAAATTCAAAAATACTTGGCGGTTTATGCCCTAAATTATACCTATGGTTTGGTATTTAAACTAGTGCTTTTGTCATTATGAAGTATGATGTGAATTATATAGCGAAGCTCTACCAGAATGAACATTGAAGCTGCATTTTGGAAAAGACCTATTACAAGCTATTTGTTTACATGCAATCATTGATTGAAGCTTCAAGAGGATTGAAGAATGACTAGAATCACTGATTGATGATCGGATTGTACCACTTCATTGCAATTTGGTATGGTTTTAGCTTGTTCTCACCTCTAAGATTTGGTCACTCTCTACTTCATTGAGGTGAAGTTGCAGATCTAAAGTATTTTCCCTTTGGTAACACATCTCTCTTGGTTTAATTATCATTTCATTGATTGAGGCATATAGGAATCCACTCTAACACAATTGAGTAGGGTTTCATTTATTGATTTTGTTTGTCACTGCTCACTACAATCTTAGACACATTTAAGATTTAGAGCACACACTATTTGTTGTTATAGATCTAGCTATCTATGGTAGGAATACCAAAATGGGGGTTTGACTAAGGCAAGCTCCTATATAGCCACAACCATTTTTCCCTCCTTTATGTGTGTGCAAGTCATAATTGAAAGTTGCTGACAGAAAAGCAACAGGATATGAAGAGAAGGTACAAAGATTGTTGAATAGAGTTAAATCTGCACAGAAACCCTAGGACTAGGGCACCCAATGCCCAGGTCTTACCAAATTCTTTCCTACTTTTAATGTCATGTTCTGTCCGATATGTACTTATCTGTTTCACTTCCATTTTTGTCTCTCTAATACTCGTCTATATGTTTTATCGAATAATTGATTAGGGTTTTGTATTATTTAGGTTTTATCAAATCATTCACCATCAATCTTTCTTTGCAACAAAGGAATAGAGCCTTGAATAGCTTGGCTCTCCCTTGTTGACGATAGCCAAGCACCAAGTCTTCATAGGCTTGTGTTCCAATGCTATGTGGAGAAAGATTGACCTAGTTTAAGGCATTGATTAGTCTAGATCTCATTTTCCACATAACAAAAATGTGAAGGATTTTATAAAGCCCAAGTTGTAATTTAAAAATTTTATCCCATAAAATTAATATATTGAATATTTTTAGTTTATAGTGTAATTTTATAATTTGTGCTCGTTAATTTTATAAGTTATATCAAAATCAGAGCCATGGAAAGTGGATAAGATAGATTTAATATTCAATTCATGTGCACATCATCATTTTACATTTTGATTTTAACAAAGAAATTTGGTGTTGTTGTAGTCTCCCTTAAACATAGTGCAAGTGCTACCCTAAATGAACAAAGGAAAATGGGAAGACATTTTTTGAAAGGAAGCTAGTATTTATGATTAATGAACAAGAAGTTCTCATCTGTAAGAAAATTTTGTTATCAATTTCAATGCCCAACATGGAGGTTGCACTTGAAGGGAGAAGAGTTCTAATGTAAATTTGGGATTTAAAGCACAAGATTTAGGGGTCATTGCAATTTTTAACAAGAATGTCATGTAGGTTATTTCTAATGGAGGAGACTTTCATATAGGAGCATTTTTTTAGATCTTTTCACTTATCCAACAAGGATGAATTATGCAGATTTATTTAGGACAAGAAGTGTTAAGCATAAAAGAAAAAGCCTTATGAATATAAGAATGACCTTATTTATGAGATTTGAGGGGTGACTATTTTTAAAGAACACAAATATTAGGCATTACAACATCACAAAACTATTTCAATCACTACACCTACAATTCAATTGAGATTAATAAGAGATGCCACATCAATTAATAGAATAGGATTTTTTGTCCTCCCCTATGAAAATAAATTAAGGTAAGTTGACCAATTGTTGTACTTAGTTACCAATAAAGTTTAAATGGTTATTTATTTGAATCTCCCAATTAATTACATTTTCCGCACCTTTTTCTAAAGTGAGTTCAAATTTGTCAAAGTTTTTAAAAGGTGTCAAATTTTAATTGGTAGCATAAGGGTGTCTTTAAATTTTTCATGTACATGTGTCCCATAGTGGAATTCACAATGGATTCATTATAATGAGTGTATTATTGATTGAAACCAACAATTCATTTTTCTCTATTTTTGCATGTGGGTATAATGATTATTATAGATGAATCAATTTGCATCATGATTGTGCTATTGAAGCTCTTAATGATTTCAATGTTGTGTCTAATGAATAGGATCTAAGGGGCTCTAAGAGTAGGTTAGAGGGCACACCAAGAGGATGGAGGACCATTCCCATCTCCAATTAGATTTTTCCTTGAAGATTGGGTGCATTGTTTGAGAGGTGATTTTGGTAGACAATGGTTTTTCTTGTTTTAGTTTGGTGTTTAGTTTTGGTTTTATTTTTTAGCATTGATGGGGGGAAATAATTTGGTAGAGTGATGTTGTTTTATTTCCCACTTCTTGATTGATAGATAGAATATAGGTCTTCATGATCAATCAGTGAGTAGTTGTACAAGCAAAGGCAAAGTATGGCCAGTTGATGTGTGTCTATGATTAACTAGTTGAGCATCGATTGTAGATGCACTTGAGGGTTGCAATTATAAGATAATCACTAGGGCAATGGTTATAGTTAGTCAATGACATATTTTTCTCATATTTTATGTGGTACGAATGGTTAGAGGCATATGTGATAAATTTTAGCATGATTGTGTTAGGTAGTGTCAAGAAAAGACAATGGATCTTCAAACTATAAGAGGTAGAGGTACAGGGCATTAGATGTACATGATTGGTGGATGTTTCTCATAGAGGGATGTGGAGAAAAAGGTCAAAGCATCAAGAGGATGCATACGTGTGTCAACACAAACTAATCAATACCAGAAGATAAGAAACTAAGTTTACAAAGTGGCAAGGTGAATCATATTTATAGATGCTATAGATTAATTAATTTTCCCATTTTGGATCAAAGGGGTTTGTTGGCTTTTGTGATCCTTATGATCTAAAAGTGTTCTATAATTATTATGTTGTAAGTGAGTTTTGTTATTAATATTATGGTTATCCAGGGGTATATGTAGTTAGATGGTTAGTTATAGTAGTTGAAATTTGAAAGGATTTTATAAATACAAGTGTTGTTATATGGAGGCTAATTAGACTCAGAGGTTAAATTTTCCCCTCTTTTATCGGTGTGGTTCCCCCCTAAATTATTTAATAGGGGAGTGTAGGGGGCAGAGCCCCTCTTGCAGGGCACGGGGGGCTTATCCCCCCAATGAGGGCTTGGGGGCAGAGCCCACGGTGGGGGTCTGGGGGCAACGCCCCTAGCCGGGAGCTCAAGGGCAATGCCCCCGAAGAAAAAATTGCCTATTATTTTATAAAGGCATCGAGAGTTATTTTTATATTGGCCGACATAAAAAAACCCTATTTTGTAACCGACATAAGGCTTGATAAAAGCGGCTAAGGGTTAGGGTTTCTATTGATGTATTGTAGCATTTTGTAGTGGTATTGAGTTGTAAGGATTGCTGGTTGTAATCGGTTTGATTTACTAGATAATAATATTGGACTCTCTGTTGGTGGATTTAGCCTGAGTTTAGGTGAACCATGTTAAAACTTGTCTCTCACTGTTATTATTTCTATGTATTTTCATTGCTCTGTTTAATCTTTATTTGCATTTAATTGATATCTTCTACATGCAATCCCTAACACCAAGTTGTAATTTAAATATTTTATCTTGTGAAGTTATTGTATTGAATATTTCTCATTCATTGTGTAATTTTATGGTTTTCATGTGCTCTTTGATCTTATAGTTCAAGTATGCTAAATGGAATATAAACAAATATGTCCTTGGAGATATCCAATTCCTTTTTATTATTCATTTCCCTCCAAATTTTCCATGGGATTGACTTGAATTTAGTTTCAGATTCCTTTCCCTATTTGTTTTGGATTCCTTGACCTATTTATCTTTCTAAAACTAAAGGGTAGAATTAACTTGCATAGAACTTCCCAACTTTTCCCCAGTACATACTTTAATTATTCTCAATCAACTTTCAAATGATGAAATAGATTTATAAAGACAAATGTCAAGCTCTAAATATATACTTTTGGGGAAACTTCAACTATATTTATTTATTTCATTCACTATACCTAAGTTTCAATATTTGCATTACTACTCAAGGTCCCCTCTTTGGCCCCCCATTAGCTTGCACTTTCTGAATGTCAATTTCTATATGAAGGCCTATAAATCTAGATTTGGAATGAACTATAGGAAACAAATGCAAATATAAAATCCCTAACCTAAACCAAGGAATACCTCAAATAGAGCATAAAAAAATAATCAAATACAACAAATGCTCAATACAAATGGAACATTATACCTTCTTTGTTGATGGAGATGTTCTCTTGAATGAAACTAATGTAGTTTCTCAAGGAGTCATCCAAAATTCTAGCAACATGCCCCTGCAAATTCTCCTCCTTTAATTTGGTTGAAGATAATGATTGATTTATAGATGTGTTGTTGATATGATAGAGTTAAGATTTGATTAGAATGGATGGCTAAGATTGAATGAGATGAATTAGAGAAAGTTTAGAAGTTTCTAAATAAAACTAAAAGGATAGATGGTTGAGATTAAAGATGAATGGATGGCTAAGATTGAATGATCTAAGAATTAGGACACTTTTAGGACTATCATTATGTGAATGGCTAGAATTAAAAAATATGGTAGGGAAACATCTGGTGGATATTTATTAGTTGTTTGACTTTTTTTTAGTTAATAATGTGACTTTTTGAGTTTTGAATTTATTTATTTGTGGGTGGACATGATTTAGGATTTGATTTGTTTTATCAGTGGGAATTAAACTAATTAATCAAATAATTAATCAGCGGAGAGGGATGTAGGAAATTAGTTTAATTAAATAAATATGATTTATTTAATTAATTTGATAATGAGGGGAATGGTAAAAGGCTAATCCTAATTAATTAAATAAATATAATTTATCTAATTAATTAGTGTCAAGATGACGCATACCTTGTTCACTAAATATTTGGCTTGATATATCTCACCAAGTTTCTTCCATAGTTTCTTCATGGAGGACTCTTCATGGACATTGATTAAAATAGATTCTGCCAAGAACAATCTAATTAGAACCTTGGCTTTACGATTCATAACATCATATTGAGCAGCCAAAGTAGCATCTGTAGGCCTTGAAACATTCTCATTGTATATCGAAAAATTTGGATTTATAAATGGAAACGATCAAACAATTGAAATGCATAACCTAAACCCAAATAATTCAATACCTCGAAGATGCAAAATGAGCTTGATTGATTGATCGCTTTGTTGTGTTGATTGCTCGATTCCGCAGCATAACGTTGATAAGGAGATAGATGATGGATGCAAAGGCTCTAATGATATTTCAACAACATGTGGATACTTGAGGATCAATGCCCTTTTAGAAAATTTGACAGAATAAGGCTGCTTAAGGTTCAATGCATGCTAATGGCTTGTGAGGGGGTTGATTTATAGGAAAGGCTTGGTTCCAATGGATGGCTAGGATCAATTAGGGCTTTAGGTGAAATGGATGGATAGGATTAAGTTAGGTTTCCTTGCACATCAAGAAATTGTAGTCATATGACATGTGGCAAAGGAGGATGAGGCTTAGGTGTGCTTGTGTAGATAAATACTAAAATTAGGTCCCATTAGTTGTGCATGTGAAAGATAAAAGTTGTAACACATGATTGACTAGACAAGTGTTGGAATGTGATGAAAGATGAGTGTTTAATTCAAATAAAATATTTGAATTAGTTGGGATATGAGTTGGAAATTAATTAAATAAATAAGATTTATTTAATTAATTGAGAAGTTGAATAGGATGAGATAAGATATGATGTGGAAATTAATTAAATAAATAAAATTTATTTAATTAATTGGGATGGGGATAAGATAAATGGGATTATGCATGTGAAATTAATTAAATAAATTTTATTTATTTAATTAATTGGCTAAGTAGGATGAGGATGGGATTGAATGGGATTTTAATTAAATAAATAAAATTTATTTAATTAATTGGCTAATGGATAAATGGGATTAAGAGTGGGATTTAGGACAAAAATAGCTTATGATGTTTAGGATAATGTTTTAACAAGGTGTTGTAGGACATGGACAAAGTTGGGACAAATTTGGGTGTCTACATTTTGCCCCTCTTTGAGATGATGTTCGAGATGATAAGATTTATGTCGAGTAACATCATTTCAAAGAAGCCAAGGTATGGATAGAGGAAAATGATAGTGATGATGGAAAGATATGATGAGGATGATGATGGTGGAAAGATAGGATGAAATGGGATGATGATGCCCCCTCGAGAGGTTAGGCGGGTTGGACAAACACGGGTAGGCTCTCGAAAAGAAATGGCTTGGCTGCAAAAAGAAAGATAAGGGGATAGATAGAAGAAATGATGATGCGTTATGCTGCAATGAAGGTGAGCAACCATGATGTTTGATATAGCACTAGACGTTATGCACCAAGGTATAAGGACCAGGGTGACGATGTGTCTTGTGCCCCAGCGTAATACAACCTTGTCTAACATATGAGGAAGAAAACTTAGAGCATTGAAGTCCTACTACACAAAAGGTATGATATGACCTTAGATGCAAAGGATAGTGCAAAAAGCTATTCCAACATACACAAGATATGAATATTAGCTGGAATGATATAGATGTGATATAAATGCAAGATAAAAAGATAACACACACAAGCAAGCAAGCAAGCAAGCAAGCACAAATGATTCAAAAACAAACAAGATATTGCCCCTGTCAAGCTGTAAACCAATGATTAATTGCTGATTGTTGATAGTTGAGAGTGTTGTCATTGCAGGGAAAGCTATATCCCTAGATCAACACAAGGTTGTTTGCTGAGTTGGTTGGCTAGTTGATTGATTGATTTGGCTTACAACAAGGCTAGGATCAAGACCATGGATTGCGTTTGGATAACTTGGCTTGATTAATTAACATGATTGGTATGGATTAAGGATGGGCTTGCATTTGGATCTTTGTTTGGAATGGTTGGAAGATGATGAAATGTTGGATGATTAGATTGATATGATTTGATTTGATGAATGGATGATTAGATGATATGTGGGGGATTGAGCTACTTTTGATTTGTTGGAGTGGCTGGATTTGTTCCAATTGGAGTTGATGTGATTGAGTTGATTTGTTTTGGTGTTGATGTTGATGATTGATAGGATTTATTTTGATGGTTGGATTGATGTGCTTTGAGTTGATTTTCTTTGGTGTTAATGCTGATGATTGATAGGATTTGTTGTGATGGTTGGCTTGATGTGCTTTGGTTGTGATGGTTGCTATTGCTGGGTTGATTGTTTTGATGATTGGATTTGTTTAGAATGATGATAGTGATGGTGTGATGATAAGAGTGTCCACTCAATCTAAGTATAAGCAAGTGTTCTTAGTGTGCACAAAGGATATAAAATAAACAAGGTATTGCCCTTGTCAAGTCATAAACCAATGATTGATTATTTCATTGATAAAGATAGATAGTGTTGTCATTGTGGGGAAAGCTATATCCCTAGATCAACACAAGGATGTGGGAACGCGATATCCCATTGATGATGATTGATTGGGCTCATACAAGATTAGGATCAAAAACTTGTTGATTTGATTGGATAATGTTCCTTGATTCATTAGCTTGCTTGATATGGATTAGTGTGACATGGATTTAAGATCATTGCTTAGATTGATTGGATTGATATGATTGGAAGAAGTGATTGATTGAAATGGATGAATGAATGCTATTGATAGGAAGAATTGATGATTGATGATGATGATTTTGATTGATGTTGATGGAGTGGATTGTTTTGGGTGATGATTGAATTGATCTTATTGCTTGGATTTTTTGTTAGATATTTGATTTTTTTGGATTTTTGACATATTTGAATTTTTTTTTTTGTAGTTTTTGAAATGTTTTGGGATGTCAATGGATTTACAATTTAGGTAGCTGTTGTGCTAGATACCAATGACAAGGGAAAACCAAGTCTAGGTGCAAAGATGGATGAATGGGATTGGATGGATAAAAGGATGGGCAATAAGGGATGGAAGGCTCATGATAGATGGATGGGATGGAAGACTTCATGATAGATGGATAGGTAGGCTATAGTGGAAAGCTCATGATAAATAGATGGGGATAAGCTATAAGACATAAAGCTCATGATAAGGATACACCATAGTGGATGGATCATAAAGGAGCTAGGATGTGATCTCCAAAGACTATGTCGCATAGGAAGAATTTGCCCCATTCTAGGTGGTAATGCTTAGGATTTTTATATGACAAAGTTCATGACCAAAGGATGACATGATGGATTTTACATGACAAGGTGTATGATAGGTGGATAATGATAATATGGATTGATGAGGAAGGTATGAGGTATACCAAGAGATATCCAAAGCATGTTTCAACATTTTGCCCCTATGTCTTCATCAAAATCAAAAGGCGGAAGGATGGATAAATGGGTTCAATAGGATAGGCATGTTTATATAATGGCTAAGGATGGTAGGATGGTATGGTAATGGTAGGACATGATAAGATGGAAAATGATATAATGGGATAGATAGTTTGGAAATGGATAGGTTGGATGAGACAATGTGCCCCCAAGTGTAAGTGACATAGAAGATCAACCTACACATGACGCCTGTTTGCCAGGTTTTCATCATGGTACTTATCCAAGGCGCCTGTTTACCAGGTTTTCACCATTGGACGAAGGGATTTCTCTTTACTTTTTTAATTTTTTGATTTTTGATTCTTTTTTTTTTTTGTATTTTTCTTTTTTGCTTTTAGATGTGTTGACAATTACACATGGCGCCTGTTTGCCAGGTTTTCACCATGGTAATGGATAGGAGGGACTCAAGTGGCTAGTTCAATGGATGTTGGTAGTCCCATTAGAGATGGATGTCCTCGCATGGACCATGTCAAGTGTGCTCATTGATGTTGATAAGGGATTGCATGGATGGGAGATGGATTAGGTAGATAGTGGATGATGATGTGGAATTATGGTAGAGTAGGCTAGTCGCTTATGATGTGGATTTATATAGGCTTATGGAATGAAGATGGATGAAAAGTTTATGCCAAAGCATGGACCATAGGGATAGCATAGGGGAGATATGTAGGATAATGAATGGAAGATGGGGAGATGTAGTTGTGTGGAGGTGCTGCGAAGTGGAAGGGAACCATGACCAACGGCTGCACACAGCGTGATAAACATTGAAGCTTTTGATTGGATGGTGGTGTAGGAAGCAATGGAGATGTTTGCTTAGGGGATGGTTGACAAAGTGATTTAGGAACCCACATAGATTTAGTATTTTTAGTACTTTTGTTTTGCTTGTGGGATTTTTGAAGGGAATGGAAGTTTTGGATGGAAATAGGCTTTTGGATGGAGGTAGGTGATTGGGATTCTTGAGATGTGGAGGAGGATACCTCATTTGACTTACGAGCTATTTCCTTAGGAACCCAAACCATTTTTCTTTTGGCCTTTGCTTTTGGAGGTAAGGGTTTAGATAGCTTTTTGAATGTACTTTGCTTAGAAGATGGATGATTTAGAGACTTTTCACATTGATACCCTAAGGCATGAGGGTCCTTAGGAGTTTTAGTTGGATTTTTAGCTTTATAGGTAGAGACATCAAAATTTTTGCTTTTGAATCCCATGGGGTGGGTGGAGTGGATGGAATGATTGAAAGCTTTATGCTTAAACGATGTGTGCTTTTGTTGGTCACGATTAGGGATGTAAGGATACTTATGAATGATAGGCATGTTAGGTGTTGGAAGCAATGGTGGCAAGGTGGATGGAGGGATATTTGGAGTTGGTAAAAGTGGTGGTAAATTTGAAGGTGGAAGGTGTATGGTCACATGCTTTTGACATTTATAGGATGATGGAGGTGGAATGGCAACATATGTTTTGGGTATATGATGGGGGGTGTGATAGAAAGTGGTAGGTTTAGGATGCATGAAAGGATTACCAACATCTTGGCCTTGTTTACCTTGGGGTGTGTATCCAAGGCCATATGAGCATGGAGGGATTTTGACATGGTTTGGCTCCAAAATACCTTGTTCATAAAGGCCTAGACCTTTACCTTGGTAGTTCATGTTTTGGAGTATGCGATTGACTATAGGACTTGGTGTGCTTTGAACATTAGACTTGAACTCTTTATTGGATGGAGAAGATGAAGTAGATAAAGGTCTTTGTTGTCCTAAGGAAGAACATTCATGGAGGAAGCTGGTAAGACCAAGTGGACATGATGGTGGATTTGAAGTGGAATCGATGGTGGATGTGGAAGGATGATCATTAGGATCTTGATTATGTTCGCTAAGATCCAAGCTAGTTGTTTGATCTTCTATGCTTATGTGTTCTTGAGAGGCACATGTCTCATTATGACAAGTGGATGTTTGCTCATTATGAATAGGGCTAGATGGTAGATGACTAGGAGCAATTTGGATATCTTGCTCATGGATAGATATAGGATTATGGATAGGATCAAGGTGCTCATGGATAGCTTCTTCATAGGTATAATCTTGATCATAAAGAAGGTAAATGTTATGGATGGGTTGAATGAAAGTGTTTTGATCTTGAGTTGGACTAGGGCTTAATGTTTCCACATGTTTAGGATTAAACCTTTGACATACCTCTTGGGTTGCTTGAATGGAAGTGGAAGGTTCTTGAGTGGACTTGATAGGCTCTTGACTTAGGCTTGTGGTTGGAGACTCTTGAATAGACTTATTGGCTTGTAGATCACATGATGGGCTTAAAGGGCTAGGCATGTTAATGGAAGGCTCTTGAAGAGGCTCAAGGATATGTGAACCACATGATGAGATTATAGGATTGGACATGACCTTTGGAAGTTCATTGGTAGGCTCATGAATTGGTGTTTGACATGGGGGTAGTTCATTCCTAGCTAGTAGCCAATGGATCACATCCTTTGCAAGTGTATGGGTGGATGGGAAATATAATGGATGGATGATAATGGTAGATGGTGTTGGATTAGGATTAGGACAAGGATTGGGTTGAGAGCTAATTGGATTGGATGGATTAGGATTTGGACTAGATGGGGGTGATGATGTGGCACGATTTCCCATTATAGGTGGGTACACCTTGTAAACAATTGAGACAAATATTAGACATTGATTTGTATTATGGCCTTTGGTCCTATGGTATGCACAATAATCATGTTCATCATATGGACTTTCTTCACATGGTTTGACTTTAGGAAGTTCAATAAGTTTTGCTTCAAGCATCCTTTGTAAAACTCTCTCAGCCGCATCCTTTGGTGAACGATTAGAATGACATGGTGAGGAAGGTAATGAAGGGCTTAGTGGTTTGGAAGGTAAAGGGATCGATGGACTATGATTGGGATCACATGGTGGTGTTGGGATAGGACTTGTTGGTTCATGTGATGGCATGTGATTGGATGGTCGTGGCCACTCTAGATTGGTATCTCCCTTGTCAAAGGTAATTAAGTCTTGCATAGGATAACTTGGACTCATTTGATTTATGTACAAGGGACCACTTGGACTTGCATGTGCTTCTTGTTGGAGAGGTGGACTTAGGTCTATCAATGGTGCTTGATGGTCTTGTTGAAAATGTGTACTTGGACCTACTTGATTTATGTACAAAGAGCCATTGGGACTTGGATGTTGTTCTTGTAATATCACTTGATGACATTGTGGATGGGCTTGGTAGTGCATTGGAATGGTGGTATGAGGGATTGGATAAGCTTGAGGTGGATGTTCATAGGTTGATGTGGCATTGACTTGGTGGATAGGTGGATTAAGTTGATAGGAAGTGGATGGATATGACATGTGGCTATAAGGTGGATTAGGTTGATAGGAAGTGGCTAAGGATTGTTGTACTTGTCGAGCTTGACTAGTGGCTAAAAGGTGTTGGACTTGGGCTATGGAGTGTTGTAGTTGAAGTGATTGGCTTGCGTGGGGTTGAGCTTTTTGGATGAAGAATTGTAATATTTCAATGGCGTCTTGGTTTAGGGGTTGTAATCCTTGATAAAGATTTTGGAGGAATCTTTGGAATTTGATTTCTAGGTCCTCCAGTGTAGACATGTTGTCACCACGTGTTTGTCTTAAGTCCTTTTAGCAAGTGCTTGCTTAGGGATTTGGATGATGATGTGGAATGTTTAGATGATGTGTTTAGATTGATTTGTTTATGTGTTTGGGTGTTTAGAGCTTGATATGGTAATATTCAAACAAATGATTATGCATATACACACATGAATCACTCACGCAAGACACATAAGCAAGTTGTTGACTTTGAAAATGAAATGTGATGATTATGCAAGCACACATGGAAGACACATCAACAAGCCTAATGTGTAGTCAAGTGGGTATGGCCAATTAGGTCTTAGGCTAGATTGTACAAGGTTGACTATGGAATTGAAAGTGAAATCCTGCCACACAGCCAGGAGAAAGGGGTAACCCACCTTTCACCTTCACTTCCCAAAGGTATAAAGTTCTTTGGGGCTTAGCCAAGAGTGATAAGATTCCAACTCCCAATGAGGGTGTCTTTCGATTCAGCCTCGATTGAGGTCGTCCCTTGGAGTGATGTGTCTCCAAGCAGGCCTCCTAAGAAGGGTATGACAAAAGCAAACCAAGTGAGTTGTCACTTGATTCACACTCGCAGTTGTTAATTTCCCCTTAAAAACTTGAAATGTGTAACAAACAGTTCAAGCACTTGTTCTTTTTAGACCCAAATCTAAATGTGATGGAAGACAATGGTTTGTTTTAGCCCAATTTTTTGATGTGAATTTGCAAACAATTGTTTATTTTAAAGCCCAAATCCAAGTGTGATGACAAACAAGTTGTTTGTTTTATGCCCAAAATCTAAATGTGTGATCAAATAATGATTAGAGATGAGAGATTAGAATGAGTGCACCTCATAAAAATTGCTTTCCAAGTTGCTATTATGATTGATTCAAATGTTGCTCCAGCTCCTTTGATTCACTTACAAATCACAAATATTTAATGTAACCACTTTTCGGAAAGCTCTCGAAGTCCTCTTTCCAACGAATCTAAGATCTCCTTTTTACAGGACCTGTGTAAAACAAAAAACCCTCTGCAACAGATCTGGTCATAAATTAAAAAAAATCAACAAAAAGTCGCGCGTCAAAAATTTCTGAAAAATTAGAATCGCAGGGTCAACTTCAAATCATCATAACTCTTTGAATACTGAGCCAAATCTTTAATGTAACCACTTTTCGGAAAGCTCTCGAAGTCCTCTTTCCAACGAATCTAAGATCTCTTTTTTCCAGGACCTGTGCAAAACAAAAAACCCTCTGCAACAAATCTGGTCATAAATTAAAAAAATCAGCAAAAAGTCGCGCGTCAAAAATTTCTGAAAAATTAGAATCGTAGGGTCAACTTCAAATCGTCATAACTCTTTGAATACTGAGCCAAATCTTTAATGTAACCACTTTTCGGAAAGCTCTCGAAGTCCTCTTTCCAATGAATCTAAGATCTCCTTTTTACAGGACCTGTGTAAAACAAAAAAACCCTCTGCAACAGATCTGGTCATAAATTAAAAAAAAATCAGCAATATAAAATATCTTCAACCTACAAATCAAAGTGCATAAACCTACAAAAATGAATGATTGACGCTCCAAGAAATCTGATCTTCACAAAAACAACTCAAACAAGAGGGTTAATCAGGGACGTGAGTCCCACCGGGCGTGCCAAAATATATATCGAAAAATTTGGATTTATAAATGGAAACGATCAAACAATTGAAATGCATAACCTAAACCCAAATAATTCAATACCTCGAAGATGCAAAATGAGCTTGATTGATTGATCGCTTTGTTGTGTTGATTGCTCGATTCCGCAGCATAACGTTGATAAGGAGATAGATGATGGATGCAAAGGCTCTAATGATATTTCAACAACATGTGGATACTTGAGGATCAATGCCCTTTTAGAAAATTTGACAGAATAAGGCTGCTTAAGGTTCAATGCATGCTAATGGCTTGTGAGGGGGTTGATTTATAGGAAAGGCTTGGTTCCAATGGATGGCTAGGATCAATTAGGGCTTTAGGTGAAATGGATGGATAGGATTAAGTTAGGTTTCCTTGCACATCAAGAAATTGTAGTCATATGACATGTGGCAAAGGAGGATGAGGCTTAGGTGTGCTTGTGTAGATAAATACTAAAATTAGGTCCCATTAGTTGTGCATGTGAAAGATAAAAGTTGTAACACATGATTGACTAGACAAGTGTTGGAATGTGATGAAAGATGAGTGTTTAATTCAAATAAAATATTTGAATTAGTTGGGATATGAGTTGGAAATTAATTAAATAAATAAGATTTATTTAATTAATTGAGAAGTTGAATAGGATGAGATAAGATATGATGTGGAAATTAATTAAATAAATAAAATTTATTTAATTAATTGGGATGGGGATAAGATAAATGGGATTATGCATGTGAAATTAATTAAATAAATTTTATTTATTTAATTAATTGGCTAAGTAGGATGAGGATGGGATTGAATGGGATTTTAATTAAATAAATAAAATTTATTTAATTAATTGGCTAATGGATAAATGGGATTAAGAGTGGGATTTAGGACAAAAATAGCTTATGATGTTTAGGATAATGTTTTAACAAGGTGTTGTAGGACATGGACAAAGTTGGGACAAATTTGGGTGTCTACACTCATCAATAGCATCCCATAGATCTCGATCAATTAATAGATCATCCATGTCTTCATCTTCCACATCTCAAAGTTGTTACTAGAGAACTTCTCTACCTCTATTCTCCACGATGTGCTTGCCATTTCAAAATTCCCACAACAAGATCACAAAGTATCTTCTACATAAGCTCCCACTCAAAACTAGATTAGTTCAAAAATCCCAAAAACCCACAACTGAAACCAAAGGTGATCAAGCTCTGATACCACTTGTAAGGAAGCTAAGGTAGTGAAAAAATGTTAGGATTAAGGTGCCATCAACCTTGTAAATCCTAAATAATTAAGTACTCCTAATGTTGTTTGTAAATTTCTATAAGGGAAGATGCATTCACCAAGTAGTGGTCTTGTTTCAACCGCATTTGGATCCTAGTACTGAAGTGTTGGTAATGGAACCTGATCTTGTTAAAGGTCTAATTTTTTGGTGTTTTTACTGTTGCATTTGGAGCCCATTTCATTTTGGGGGGAGTGAAGGGGGGTTTTACCCCCCTCCCTTCTAGGTTTGGGGGACCATCCCCCCAGCAGGGGTTCAAGGGAAGCACCCCCAAAGCAAAATTTTAGATACATATTTAACTTGTAAAATATTGTAATTCCGTAGTCAATCTGGACCGTTCATCTAAGGGTTTTTCCCTAGATGGAAACACTCTTTTAATGAGGGCATTGTATTGTGGCTATGTTGTTGTACTGAGTTGAGACTAGAAAAATAGGTGTTGCTAGATTGAAGACTAAAGAGGAGGTCATTGTTGATGTATTGTTAACTCTATTGAAGTTAGTACAGACTAGTACATCTCTTCTTGTGTGGATTTTTTTCCCGAAAGGGTTTCTCCAAGTAAACACTGTGTTATGTGTTCAGTTTTTCTGTTCCTTTATTTCTTTGTATCACTAATTTGATTTCCTATAATCTCCATTTGGTTCTGCTATGAATTTATAACAGTTTAAATCAATTTTCCATTCTATAGTTGTTCACCTTCATTTCTAACAAACAACTTCCTACACTAATCTTGAGAGGAGGGTTAAATGCAAAAATTTTAGATCTTTACAATAGTTATATAAGTTATATAGAAACAAAAATAAATAAAAATCATACCACAACATAGTGATTTACATGGGGAAAATCCTTTCAAGAGAAAAACCCCACACTCTAAAAGTTGTCCAATATATTATTTAGAAATCAACAAGATTACAATATACTTGCACAACAAGCTTTCACAGGAGTATCACCAACTATAGATCTAGAGGCAACTCACCATCTATAAGACTCTCACACACAACCTCCATCTCAAGCACCTAATATATAGGAGATACAATTTACATGAAACCGTTAAACAGTAATTATAAAACTATGAGTTAGACCACCCAAAACTGGCACCCAAATTATCTCCAATCAAAGATGCCCTATGATGTGTCAAAATGCACACCCACACATGTAACTCCCTCTTATAGCCCTTTTTTGTGTCAAACACATTTTGACCTTTTCTAATACGGGAGGCCCAACTTCCGAAGGCCATAACTTTTGATGTGGGAGGTCAATTGACAAACCATTTGATGTGTTAGAAATATCATGAAGAGATCTACGCACTGGACACTAGGGAACTAGTGTTGAACAAACTAGAAATTTTATTTTAGCCAAAAACCAACCCTATATCCTAGAAATTGAGTTTTTATGTTTTTATAAATGAAAAATCACACTTTTGTAATTGTAAGGTTGAGACACCTTTCGTAACATATTAGACCTTAAAATACTTCTATATCTCAGTGATCTAGTCCAACAAATCTTTTGTATTTAATATTCTTAAGTAGATCAAGATATCAAATTTTAGTTTATTCCTTTCCTTCATCAATGTTGAGGTAAATCTCTATTTTGTAGTGAGTTCATCCTTTAAACCCGATGCAACATCCTCACATACTTCATGGTTATTTTTCTCATGAACATTGACATATGTAACCATAACCATTCATTTCCTTTGTGTGGACTCAATGGTTTAGACTCATTCTTGAATGACTCAACATATTAGCTAGATCATTATCACATGGTTCTCTCTAGTTTCTTCATTTTTCCCTTCTATCTCTATGGGCAATTTATGCTTTTGGACCACCTAGAATGTGATGCACACACAAATTACTTCTGATTGTAGAGCACAACTCACCTCTCTTAGGAATCATAACACTTTCTATGATACCAATTGATGTAATAAGTCAAGTTTGGGGTAGAATAATGGTTAGTTTGACAAAAACTTGTCAATTTTGGATTCAAGATTATTAAGAAAGTTCTTGTTGGGAATTTAGAGTTTTGATGAGACTTAGTATTCCTATGGTTCATTCTCCTCCAAGATTAATTAAAATTAATGTTGATGGAGCTTCAAAAGATAGTTCTAGAAATTCTAGCATGGCAGGTGCTTGTTGTGACCATAATGGAAGGGTTAAGTTTTGGTTTGTTGGTAGTCTTGGTGTTGATTCTAATAAAATTGTTGAGGCTATGTCCATTCACCAAGATCTTTTAGAAGCTAAGATAAAACATTTTATTGATATTATTCTAGAATCTGACTCTAAAATCTTCGTTTATCATGTCAAAAATAAGTCTTCCTCATACTTCCAATACTGATAGATGAATGAATGTAAGAGAGACATCAACATCCTCATTCATGGTTTCAATTTTGTTCACTGGAACTATACTAGAAGGGAAAGAAATCAAGTTGCTGATTTTTTGGCTAAATCAGCTTTTAATTGGAACAACATCAACTTTGATACTAGAGAAATAATCAGGATTGGCATGTATAGGATTTGAGTAGAGTCTTTAGTGATTTTATGAATGCTAACTACATTTCCTCTTTGGATTATTGATTTTTTATAGTGTACTTATTGGTGTGCAAGTTCTTGGGGTGTTCTTCTAGTTAATTGTGTATGGCTAACTTTATTATTAATTTCTAAATTGGTTTTCTTTTTGGTCCTATTTTTTAACATAAAGGCAAACATTACTTTTGATACTCATAGCATGTACAATCTTCTAGGGAACAAGTTCTTATACCTAGTTTATGGGGTTTGGAGGGTTCCTCCTCTTGTAATGATTGTCTATTTTTAGTCCATATAGATTTTCTTGATTTTTTCGAATTGCTATGCTGGGATTCTTTTTAAGATTGGTAGATCCACTTTGCAACTAGTTATGGTTTTAATTGTTTTTTCTTAATGTTAACAAATGTTAGTAACAATTTGAATGGAAATTTAGTTAACAAACATGTAGAGTATACAATGAAAGAGAAAAGTAGATATTTGGAGATATATGAACATATATTTTACTAACATACAAAAAGGTTTCAAATTACCATCATTCTACGCATTTAGAGAAATATTACAAAAGTTTACACAAAGACTCTCTAGTGAATAATCAAATTGATATATGCTTATGATTAATCTACTCAACTTTTTGAAGCTCTTGACATAATTAGAATTCACTAGCCATCAATCATTAACATCAGACTAATCTTTCCAACTCTTTGTTAACTTGGATTTACCAACTTCACATATAACAAGTTGCTCCTATGCCAATATCTTATCTTTCCTCTTTATGATACTATCAGTAGCATATAAATAGAATTTGGAAAACTCCTTATGATCACCTGGTACTTCTTCCTAGGCCAAAATCATTACAAATCCTTAGGTAATTCAACTTCTAATTTGTTCCTTTATCTTCCCAATCATCAATTGTCATCTCATAATAAATTTTCTCTCCTTATTTAATGGATTAAGATGCTAAGATTTCACACATGTTAGAAAGTGTGTGTGAATATCCTTTCCATGGAGCCCAACTATATGTGTGGGATTAGAAGCCAACTACACCTTCCATATAATATTTGTGTGGATAAAACTCATTTACATAGAAGCTCTAACCTTATGCACAATCTATGAATTCACTGTGCATTCAATATATAATTATGCACCAAAATAAATCCTCAAAAAAAGTTTTTGTAGCCTAAACCAGCACAATTGTGGCCACAAAACTAATATAGTCATGGTTGGAGGGTCCAATGAAGGATTTCCCAACCATGCAATAAAATGGATAATCACACAACAAAATCAATGGAACAATAAATAAAAATTTTGCTATTCATTCACAGTCAAAATTGAATCACAGTATGTTGTAATGGACTTTCAACATGCTAGGCCTTAGTCATTTGTTTACAATGGGCAAATTACATGATTCTAAAGATATTACAATACACTACCATGCCAAGCTTCCTTATAATTTATTCACTAGTTTTAAATGGTTGAGTGATGTTTATATACAAATCTCAAGACTAAGAAATGATGTTTGTTGGTAGCAAGGTGGCACAAATTTGGATGCCTTATGAAAAGGGTAGATGAATCTCCCAATTCAAATGTAGAGGTGATGGATTGATAAATCTTCAAGTAGTTCACACCATAAGCACTTCTAGGTCTAATGCCTTGATATGTGTTCCTTTGTTGCCACAAACTTTGGAAATCTACTGCAAGACATGAATAGTGAAACTAAGTGTATGTAAGTTAATCCTGGTAATAGGTCAGAAACCAAATTATGCCTTTGTGATGAACAAAAACTCCTAGAAATGAAACATGACTTGAAGGATCATTGTAGAATGTATTCTCCTAACTGTGAGGTGAGATGTACAATTATGGTGAAAATTGGTAGGATATACGGTAATTGCTTATGACTAGAATGCAAATGAAAATCTACAAACAAAACAAACATGTAAAAGAAAATATTTTTGGTTGAGGCAAGATTTCTCTTAACCATGGGATGCTCTTCTGTCAGACAGTTGAGGCTAATTGAAAAGTGAGTCCCTCACTTTGTATTGGCTAGAGGGAAACCAAGTTGGTCTACCGCAATCCTTGAAATCCATGATGAATCTTCTTCAGGTCTTCCCTTCCACTTCACCAGATACTCCTCATATTGTCTATTCCTTATGCTTACCTAATCTTGTTGTCTAGAATTTCCTCAATCTCTTCTTTTATCTATTGTAATATCTAATTCTGCCATTGTACCTCTATGCCACTATCTCCTAACTCACTGGAATAGTACTGATATAGATATGCAATGTAGAACACTAGTAATATGCCTAAACCTTTTGGTAACTCCACTTCATAAGCATTTCCTAAATCTAATCTATGCACAATTCCACAAGAACCAAACTTATTCATTTTCAATTTGTTATATGTTCCAATGGGGAATCTCTTCTTTTTGAGATATACCATCACTTCATCTCCAATTGTAAACTCCTTATAACTACCACTCATTTTCTCTAAGTGATTTTTGACTTTTGCATGCACGTCCCTCATATGTTTTGTAAACTCTTCTACCTATGCAATCATCTTATCCTTATTACTAATGTTTCTCAATTTTGATGTTTCTTGGATTACTACCATAAGCTATTAAAAATGGTGTTTTCCATGTACTCCTATTTACTAAATTATTATATGCAAATGCTTCCTATGCTAAAACCACATGCCAATTCCCTATCTTATCTCCAACCAAACATCTCAATAAATTGCCCAAGCTCTTATTTACCACTTTTGTCTATCAATTAGTTTGTGGATGGTATGTTGAACTAAATTTCAAATCTAATTTTTCCATCTTGCACATTGTTCTTCAAAAATAACTAACAAGCATCCTTGTCTAAAATTACACTCCTTAGTAACCCATGCAATCTCAGAATTTCTTTGAAGAATAAGTTAGCTACATGTACCACGTCATTATTTTCTTACATGGAATGAAATATGTCATCTTAGAAAATCTATCCACAACTACAAATATTGAATCAAACCCTCTCTGTGTTCTTGGAATATATAATACAAAATCCACACTTTTATATTCCCAAGGTCTCTCCAGAACTAGCAGTGGTTGATACAAACCAATGTTTTGATTGCTTCCTTTTGCAACTTGGCAAGTCCTACAACCTTGAACATTTTTTTACATCCTTATGTATTTTTGGCCAAAAATAGTTGGTGCAGGAGCACCCCTTCAATAGTCATTGGAGGGAGAGGACTAAACATATTTTGTTTATGCATCCTGTTATTGTTAAATAAGGTCTATTTGACCAAAGCTTGATTGTAATTTGCATGCAGTTGACTGTGCAAATCCCTAGGATAAGGTGGTTAGTTTGTTATGTTAGGGAGTTGGATTTTATCTCCCAGCCGCTGGGAGTCAAATTGGTACTACCATTTTGAGTTGTTAAAATACCCTAGATCAGGTTCTTTTCAAGAGGATCTGATGTTGAACAGTTCTGTATCAAAGAATTGAAGAGTGGAACTGTGAACCAGATAATTTAACCACTTTCTACAAGTTAAATAAGAGACCCTGTTTTGTGTTATTTTCCTGTTTTACATTCACTGTGAAATTGCCTAGGAGACTGAATGGATTTTCAACCATTCCACCGGTAGATTGCTTTGTAATTGGTGGAATGGGTGTAGATTGTAGATTAGGGTTTTGTTCTGTTTGTGTAGTTTGTTGCAGGGTCGTATGCAGTTTGCTGGGAAGAACCCTAGCATTTTCGATGTGCTAGGTTGACAAATATTGACTTGATAGAATCTCACGAAGTTTGTTTGTTCAGAGTGAAAACTGTTTGTTTTGATCGATTTCAAGGAGAAACTGTGAGTATATTGCATTTAGATCTGAGGGATGTAGACTAAAATCCTATCGATGATCAAATCAGGTGCCAAAACCATGTTAAACGCTTGTATTTTCAGCTTTTAGGGTTGATGTACATTCTTTGTGTATATCGCAAGGTGCAAACTCTGCGTATATCCTTTTGGTATGTTCCATGCATTGGGCTCGGACATAGGAGAAGTCGTTGGTGGTCAACGGTATCGGCGAGACAACATGTGTCGGAGGGACAAATCTCTCGACGGCTGATGGTTCGAGTGTTGCCGATAGGCAACCAAAAGTGATAATAATTATATCACTGTGAGAAGGCTGTTGGGGGGACTTTTTGTGAAGAGGCCGATGACTAAAGTGTTACTGATAAGCAACTTAACCAATCTAAAGGTATCGGTAGGAGTTAGGTGATTGGGGGAGAATAAATTTGATCGGTCGATGGGTGTTCTCTCACCGATGGGCAAACTAAAAATATACATACAAAACTAAATGTATGTCAACGGTAGGTTGACTACTCCCATGCACGTACCTGCAAGCGGCTCTACATCATAGTGGTATCAGAGCGAAGGAACATTTTTTTGGAAAAGCGAAAGGGACAATATGTCTAACGGAGAGGGATCACAGGAATTCCCGGCAAGGATGACCAATGCCGAGTTGGTTGTTCTGGTCAAGAAGCAGATTGCAGAGAGCATTGTTGTAAAAGCTTAGAATTAGGCATTGAAAAATGAGCTGGAGAAATTGAGGGATAAGGTAAGTTCTGGTAAGGAAGAAGATACGGATGAAGAGGAGATCCCTAGGCAGGAAGAAATAGATGTTCCTTCAGACCAGAAGCTTTTTCTAAATGCCCTCAAATCCATGGAAAGGAGGACCGTGGACATGAAAAGTGACCTACCAGTGTTTGTAGGCAAGATGGATCCTGATTAAGTGATGGAGTGGATAGACTCCCTGAACAATTTATTTGAGATAGAAGAAATACCAGATCATCAAAGAATAAAGGTGGCTCAGTCCAAGATGAAAGGAGCTGCATTGACCTGGTGGAATTTCATCCAAGATGATAGGGTGAAGGAAGGAAAGAACAAAATTGTTACATGGAAGAAGATGATGGCTTTGGTGAAAGGAGCTGCATTGACCTGGTGGAATTTCATCCAAGATGATAGGGTGAAGGAAGGAAAGAACAAAATTGTTACATGGAAGAAGATGATGGCTTTGGTGAAAGAAGCCTATGTCCCATTGGACTATAATATTCAGTTACACAAGAAGAGACAAAATCTGAAATAGAAGGAATTAGATGTCGATTCATATACTAAGGAATTCATGAAGTTGTGTGTTAAGACAAAGGCAAAAGAAAATGAGGATGAAAGAGTAGCAAGATATCTCAATGGATTGAGATTCAACATCCAAGAAGATCTAAATCTGCATAACCCAGATACAGTTCAGAAATGCTATCAATTGGCACTCAAGGTAGAAGAAAAAATGAAGAGGAGGCAAGAATAGAATTATAGAGGAAGAGAAAGATAGCAGAGAGGGGGAAGAAGTCCTTTTAGAGGTAGAGGACAAGGATTTGGAAACCAAGGTGGAGCACATCAAGAAAATAATAAAGGAGATAGTAATCAGACCCACAGAGGAGGTTACAATCAGAAAGATAACTTTTGAGGCAGTAGACCATCATTTAGAGGGAGATCTCAAGGTAGAGGACCTCTCAGATGTCACAATTGCAATCAGGAAGGTCATATAGCTAGTAGATGTCCAAAGAAAGCATCAAGCTCAATGGGAGAAAGAAGATCAAATCTGATTCAAGAATCTGATGGCCAGAGTGTGACAAGTTCAAACACTTACCAAAGTGTGAATGCCCCTGACAGCTATGGGTATCCAGAGATAGGAGAGTCCTTGATGATTAGAAGGAAAATGACTACCATGAAGGTACCTGATAGAGAACCCCCACAGAGGAAGTCTCTTTTCAAAACCACTTGCAAGACAGGAGGAAATGTATGTAAAGTTCTGATTGACTCTAGTTCTACTGAAAATTTTGTGTCTGTTGAAATGATAGAAAAACTAAAGCTCAGAAGACTGCTACATCCGTGCCCATATAAGATCTCATGGCTCACTCAAGGTCAGCAAATAGTTGTGAAAGAGTAGGCTTGGGTGGAGTTTCAAATTGGAGCATATAAGGACAAATTGTTGTTTGACATAGCTCAGATGGACACTTGCCATCTTCTCTTTGGGAGACCATGGCAATATGATTTGAGAGCCCAACACGATGGAGTTCAGAATACATACTCAATCACCAAAGATGGTAAAGTCATAGAGTTACTACCCTTAATGCAGAAGGAGGCAGAGTCCAAAGGAAAAGAAGCCAAGGTAATGTTGGTAGAAGGAAATCAATTCATGAAGGAGATAGCACAAGAAGGCATAGTTGCAAATTCCTTGATTCCATGTCTAAATATGAACAAAGAGCAGCAGCAAGAAGTCAAGGTAGAAAAGAAGCAAAGGTTTATAGATCCTGTTGTCCAAGAACTATTGGACAAGTACAAAGGCACCATCTCTGATGGAATGCCAAGGTCTCTACCACCTATTAGAGATATCAGTCATTGCATAGACCTAATCCCAGGGTCTACACTCCCAAACAAGGCAGCCTACAAGCTTACTCCAAATTAGAATGTAGAGGTTGCAAAGCAGATTGAGGAATTATTGGAGACAGGCCTCATTGGTAAAAGTTTAAGTCCATGTGCAATACCAGCTGTACTAGCACCTAAGAAGGAGGGCACTTGGAGACTGTGTACTGATTCTAGGGCTATCAACAAGATCACAATCAAATATAGATTTCCAATCCCTAGAATAGAAGACTTGCTTGATTATTTAGGAGGTGCCAAATACTTCACAAAGATAGATTTGAAAAGTGGCTATCATCATATCAGAATTAGGCCTGGAGATGAATGGAAGACAACATTCAAGACTAATGAGGGGTTATATGAGTGGAAGGTCATGCCTTTTGGTTTGTCCAATGCCCCTACTACTTTTATGAGATTGATGAATGAGGTTCTGAGAGAATTCATGGGAAAATTTGTCATAGTCTACTTAGATGACATACTGATTTTTAGTAATACAAAGGAAGAGCATCTCAAGCATATAGAATTGGTTCTCAAAAGGCTACATGAAGAATAGTTAATGATCAACTTGGAGAAGTGTTTATTCATGCAAGAAGAGATCATCTACTTAGGTTTTGTCATCTCACATGGCAAACTAAAAATGGATAAGGAAAAAGTTAAGTGCCATATTGTCTTGGCCAACTCCTAAAACCATGAATGATGTCAGAAGTTTCCATGGGTTGGCAACTTTTTATAGGAAGTTTATCAGAGGTTCTAGTCATGTCTGTGCACCCATGTTGGACACCATCAAAGGAGGACAGAAGTGCAGATTTCTTTGGACAAAGGAGGCAGATGATTCATTTGAAATATTGAAGAAGAAAGTAGTGCAGCAGCCAGTCCTTACACTTCTTGACTTTAACAAGATCTTTCAAGTAGAATGTGATGCCAATCACATGGCAATTGGAGTTGTACTCAGCCAAGAAGGTAGGTCTATTGCATTCTTTAGTGAGAAGTTAAATGATGCTAAGAAGAAGTACTCATCCTATGATTTAGAGATGTACGCTCTAGTCCAGTCACTCAAGAAGTGGAGACATTATTTGTTGCAAAAGAATTCATAGTGTTTACAGATAATCAGGCCCTTAGCTTCATAAATAGTCAAGAGAAGTTGAACCACCATCACATGAAGTGGGTGGAAACCTTCCAAGCTTTTACTTTCACACTGAAAAACAAGAAAGGAGTCAAGAACAAGGTAGCAGATGCCTTGAACAGGAGGGTTCTGACCATAAATCAAATCCAGCTAGAGAGTATTGGTATTGATTCTTTGAAAACTATGTATGATGCTGATGATGATTTTGGAGAAATTTATCAGGTATGTACTTCTTTTGGGGATCAGTATCATGTTGAGTATTCTGAATTTCTGATACAAGATGGATTACTTTTCAAAGGAGGACAGTTGTGTATCCCAAAGTGTTCTATGAGACTGAATATCATCAGGGAAAAACATTGTGGAGCTATGGCAGGACATTTTGGTCTAGATAAGACTCTTGATCTGATAAAGAGACATTATTATTGGCCTAAGTTACAATCTGATGTCAGAAAATTTGTGGAGACATGTGTGATCTGTCAAAAGGCAAAAGGAAGATCTACTAGTGCTGGTTTATATCAGCCACTGCCCATTCCTTCTAGACCATGGGAAAGCATAAGCATGGATTTTGTGTTAGGTTTACCTAGAACAAGGAAAGGTTATGACAGTATTTTTGTTGTAGTGGACAGGTTCAATAAAATGACACATTTCTTGCCATGCAAAACTACTTGTGATGCTTCATATGTTGCAGACATATTTTTCAAAGAAATAGTAAGGATACATGGATTGCCATTAAGCATAGTATCCGATAGGGATGTGAAATTCATTGGGCATTTTTGGAGGACTCTTTGGAAGAAGCTTGGTACAAAATTGTCTTTCTCATCAACTTATCATCCTCAGACTGATGTCCAGACTGAAGTGGTAAATAGTTCATTAGGCAATCTATTGAGATGTTTAACAAGACAACATGGAGAGAAGTGGGATAACATTCTCTCACAGGCAGAATTTTCCTACAATGATACTGTCAATAGGAGTATAGGAAAATCACCTTTTCAGGTGGTATATGGAATTCATCCAAGAGGTATTTTGGAGCTAAGAGATCCACCTGCAAGAGAACCTATCAATGCAGATGGAGAAACTTTTGCATCAACCATCAAAGAGGTACATGATCAAGTCAAAACCTAACTCCAACAAACCCAAGAGAAATATAAAGCTTATGCTGATAAGAAAAAGAGAGATGTACAATTTGATGTTGGAGATTTGGTGTGGGTTCATTTGAAGAAAGAGAGGCTCCCAAAAGGCCAGCACACTAAGCTCATGTAGAGGAAGATTGGACCATGTCAAAATTTGAAGAAATGTGGACCAAATGCTTACAAACTCCAACTTCCTTCTGATCTTGGTTTATCACCTATCTTTAATGTCTGTGATCTTACCCCATACAAACTTCATCTAGACATAGACCAGGAGTCACTATAGGTTTCAGCAGGTGCTGACATTCCTAAACATGATCCTCCAAAATTGAGGTAGGTTTTAGATTCTAGAGTGGCAAAGAAGACCAGGAACAAGGAATATCTGGAATACTTGGTCACTTGGCAAGGTAAACCTGATTTAGAGGCTGTTTGGATGACTGAAGAATAGATTCACACACATGGTGTAGACCTCCAACATTTCATCTCAAGTGGAATTGAGATTTCTTCTCTCAGGGAGTATGGTGCAGGAGCACCCCTTCAACAGTCATTGGAGGGAGAGGACTAAACATATTTTGTTTATGCATTATGTTATTGTTAAATAAGGTCTATTTGACCAAAGCTTGATTGTAATTTGCATACAGTTGACTGTGCAAATCCCTAGGATAAGGTGGTTAGTTTGTTATGTTAGGTAGTTGGATTTTATCTCCCAGCCACTGGGAGTCAAATTGGTACTACCATTTTGAGTTGTTAAAATACCCTAGATCGGGTTCTTTTCAAGAGGATCTGATGTTGAATAGTTCTGTATCAGAGAATTGAAGAGTGGAACTGTGAACTAGATAATTGTAACCACTTTCTGCAAGTTAAATAAGAGACCTTGTTTTGTGTTATTTTCCTGTTTTACATTCACTGTGAAATTGCCTAGGAGACCAAATGGATTTTCAACCATTCCACTGGTAGATTGCTTCGCAATCGGTGGAATGGGTGTAGATTGTAGATTAGGGTTTTGTTCTGTTTGTGTAGTTTGTTGCAGGGTCATATGCAATTTGCTAGGAAGAACCCTAGCATTTTTGATGTGCTAGGTTGATAGATATTGACTTGATAGAATCTCGCAAAGTTTGTTTGTTCAGAGTGAAAACTGTTTGTTTTGATCAATTTCAAGGAGAAACTGTGAGTATATCGCATTTAGATGCGAGGGATGCAAACTAAAATCCTATCGCTGAAACCATGTTAAACGCTTGTATTTTCAGCTTTTAGGGTTGATGTACATTCTCTGTGTATATCACAAGGTGCAAACTCTGTGTATATCCTTTTGGTATGTTCCATGCATTAGGCTCAGAGATAGGATAAGTCATCGGTGGTCAACGGTATCGGCGAGACGGCGTGTGTCAGAGGGACAAATCTCTCGAGGGCCGATGGTTTGAGTGTTGCCGATAGGCAACCAAAAGCGACAATAACTATATCGCTGTGAGAAGGTTGTCGGGGAGACTTTTTGTGAAGAGGCCGATGACTAAAGTGTTGATAACTGAGAGGGGGGGGGTGAATCAGTTATCCTAATTATTTCCCTTATTAAACTTTCCTTTTAATTGAAGCAGCATAACATCAAACACAAAACATTAACCATGAAATAAGAAACACATGACACAGTATTTTTGACGTGGAAACCCTGTTAAGGGAGAAAACCACGGGGTGATTAACCCAAGAATTATTCTCTGTTAGAAGAATAGGAAATTACAAAAATGGCACTTGCCAATTAGGGCTCACTGCCCGAGCACACTGCTCACAAGAGGCTCACTGCCTACAAGAAGACACACTGTCTTACAAAGTGATAAGAATCACAGTCTTGAACTGATTGGAAGCATCTGCATATGCTGGAGTTCAGTTCCGGTTAGGTTCAGTATACTGATCTGCTGCACTTCATCTTTCCTCTGTTCTTTAGTCTGCTGTCCTTTCACATACCGGATCTTTCTTGTTTCTTTTACTCTATTCTGGACTTGTTCGCATATCCTCACACACACTTCACACCCTTTACAACTAAATCCATCCTCTATATATATCCGCACAAGTAATTTCATCATCTTTCTAGTCGGCATCCGGAACAGTCTAGTTTCTTACAAACTTAGTTCTGTCGGCTGAATCCTTGCTCACCAAGCAATGCGGATCAAGCATATACTTGTAGATATCATCAATTATGTCGGCCAAACATGATTCATGCCTCCGCAACCTTTATCATCGTCTGTAACACATCCGGAAAGTAGTTTGATACTCAGTCAGTCAGTTCTTCCTCTGTTTTCACTGTCTCTCAGGAATCCGGTATTCAACTATTCATATCTTTTTCTTTGTCCATCTCCGGAGGCTAAATCCTTGGAATATACTACTCAAGATAGTCCTCTTGACTTCCCCAGATCCGCACTGTGCCAAGACACTTCCTCTGAGAGATCCGGACCAATCTGTCGGACCTTGCCACATGCTCTGTTCTTGTTCACCGGACCACAACAATCTTCAATCTGACTTCCGGTAGAGATATATCATGACTTGCGGATATGTGGAATGACCTTTGTTGCCATCAATGACAACAACCATGAATCCATATAGTGTCTCTTGCCAACAATCTCCCCCTTTGGCATTGATGGCAACACTTAGTGAAAAATGACTAAGTGTTTACACTATGCTCCCCCTCTGCTGATGCTCTGTCTTTATATACAATTTCCGGAACTCCCCCTGAGTTGGATTCCTCATTTTTCACTGCTCCTCACTCCCCCTTTGACATCAATGGCAAAGGGTAGGGTCCGCACACCAAAATTTTCAAAAATTTTCTATATATAGCCGCATATTTACATACTCACATATACTGCAGAATGTCTGCAAAGGATGTCTGTAGTTGAACCATTTCAGTAGCCCAACTTAGCTTCATTCTGTCCAAGATTGAAATGTGACCACTCAACAAAAATGCAAAAGCTTCTGCCCGCCTGAGATCTGTCGGATCTTTTGTATGGGCGGTGGTCTGGGCATCACTGATGGCCTCATGCATGGTTTCCAACTTAGGGACTATAATCCTTCTAAGTTCTCCCATCCGGTTGATAATGTTCTTCCTCTCCTTCTCAAGATTCTTTATTTCATTCAAGACTGCAATAGTCTGACATTCTTGATTTATTATAGAGGAAGAGAGAGGATCAAAATTTTGAGATAAGCTTTGAAGCTTGTCCTGTTCCTCTTTTATTTTCTTGTCAATTGCTGCTGTTGCCTTTGACCAAGATATACAAAATTTGTAGATGTCACCGCCATCCTTAAGAGCATTTTCTAAACTCTTTATTCCAATGCTTACAATCTTCCTATCCTTAGAGATTAATTCTAATATTTCAGAAAATCTCTTATCCAAAAATTCCTTCCGGACCTTGTCTTCAGCTGATTTTTCTAGAGAATTAAAATGTGTATCAATACTGCTGACTAAGGTTTTTAGATTACCGGAAGTGGAGGCAGTCGGATCTATTTGGATTGATGGCATGATCTTTACAAGTACTCCGGAAGCAGCCTCTATCAACTCACAGTCTTTCATATGAGACTTCAGGAGCTTTTCATTTGCCTTGGCATTTGCAAATGAAGCTATCTTCATTGTTTGTACCGGAGAGAGAGAGTCAAAATCAAATGGACCTTTTAGAAGCTCCGGTTCATCAATCTCTAGAGTTTCTTTGCTCAAAAATTGTTGAACAGTTTGTGCAGTGTCTCTTGCCGGAGACAGATGTTTCTTTTCTTCTGCAGTCTTAGAACTGTCAACCTCTTTGTCTGTCACCACTGCTTCCTTCTCCTGCAATTGCTCTTCTTCTTTGGATCCGGAGACTGTAGGGGAAACCGGAGGAGAGATGCTTGCTTGTTCATGGGCCACTTCTTCTGGAGCAGAGGGTCCCAAGTCCTCACTTGTCTGTTCATGGCTCACTTCTTCCGGAACAGAAGATTCCAAATCAGCAGCTGTTTCTGCACCTAAGTCCTCTACAACAGGAAGATTGAACCTTTTGAAGGCCTTCCGGAGGATCTCTTCTGTCTCTTGTGCCACTTTGTCAGTCTCACCAAGCATGAGCTGATTCATCCTGGCTTTACTTCTGAACTCATCTCTGCAGTCCTTGAAGATCATGTTCATTGTCTTGGGATCAATTTGAGGATATAGCTGAATAGCTATCTGCTCCCGGATCTCAAGATCTTTGGCATGAGCATTATTTTTTCTTACTTCCATTTCCTTCTCTAGGCTTTTAGGAATGAGAGATATGATCTCAATGAAAGCCTTATTGTATGTGTTCAGATATTTAACTGTGGCTTCCTGCAGAGTCTTTTGGTCTGCCTCACTGAAGTCATCATAGGATTCAGTCATTGGTTGAAGGTTTCCATCCACCGTGACCGACTTGATTATGCTCTCTAGTGACAGAGTGGGCTTTTCAACAGTTACCTCTGCCATTTCCTCCTTGTCTTGGCCTGTGGAGGGCTTACCGGATCCTTTCTTTTTCTGTTTCTTTACTTCTCTTACTCCTTCATCTGATTCTGTCTCCTCTTCATCCTTTTGGCTTTCATAAGCCCTTGATGCTTTTGTCTTGGATCTTTTACCGGATGCCTGGACTTCCGGTTTTGAGCTTTTGGTTGTGGAAGGTGCAGATCTCTTTGATGATCTGGTCCGGGTGGGGGTTTCAACCGGAGCACTTTCTTTGCTTTTCTCTTCTTCCTCAGCCTTTCTCCTCTTTTCCCGGCTGGCATCAAGTGCCTCTTTTGAGATGCCTAGGCCTTGAGCAATGTGCTCTACTTCTTTTCTCACTTTTCTCTTAATCTCAGGTTCCCTGAGTTCTACATGTAATTTCACGCTCAGCTCCTCAAAGGTTCCAAACCTTTCTGCCTTAGGATCTTTGGGCTGACTTAGCATGTGTTGAACATGCAGCTCTACTATCTGTTCATCAACTTCATACCCCATGGGCATGATCCAGACAGTCCTTGGCTCCACTGCCTCCATTAGGCACTGATCAGTGTCAACCATAAAACATACTGAGTCCTTGTATTTCTCAATGAGTGACTGGGGAATTCTCTCTCTTGCTTGCATCATGCTCTGAAAGTTTTTGAAGTATCCCCATAGAGCTGTATTCCTCGCTTTTGCATCCCCAAGTCCATGCAGATAGTCTCTTATCTGGACTGCAACAGGTTTGTCATTCTGCCATACCCATCCACTTGTTCCGGGTAGCTCATTTATGAAGTAAAAGAATAGACATATAATGAGAGTACCATACTTAAAGGAGTTCTTCTTGTCTTTCTTGATTTTCTGTACATTTTCCATCAATTGGCTTAGTAGTAGTTCACAAAGATCATAATCTGCATTCTTTCTTAGCATTTCATATGCTGTGTATATTGCAGTTCCGGATACAGAATTCTCCCTGCTGGAGTGATAGATCTTGTATCCTATTATCATTGATGCATATTTGATATCCGGATCCAAAATATCTTCAATGGTCATTGCTCTCTTATCATATTTTGATCCGGTGGCCTCAGTTACAACGTTGTTCTTGACAGATTTGAGGATAGGTACCCCCCCGGAAGAGTATAGACCAGTTACTGCTCTAATTGCTTCTTTTGTGATCTTGCAGGGTCTATCTAGCCAAAGGAAGTTGTCATGCATCCTGCTCAGTACATACCGGACCCATTCATCTTCTTCAAAGCTAGGGAAATGAATGAATTGCTCAAATTGTTTCTTCTGGATACCCTTATACTCTGGTTTGAGCTCAAAAGCATTGTCTATCAGTTGTTTGTGATAGAGGTCTCTTAATTTGAATTCCCCAAATTCCTCAATGTTTGCGTGTATGTAAACCCTAATATCTTCAGTATGTAAGACTCCGTGGGGAACACTAGAGAAGGCTCCTAGTGGATCTACCTCCAACGATTTGTAGGGATGTTTCTTGAATGAGGGGCGAGGTCTATCAGAGATCTTAACTATGTTTGGAGTAGCCATTCTTCAAAGATTTGCAGTGAGGCAATGAAAAACGAAGAATACCTTATGCGCCTTCGGTTTGCACGGAGTGGTTGGATTGATTTCTTTATGCAATAGCTTCGGCAGGAGATCCTTGGTGTGCTTGATGAACCTTGTTTGCAGAGCTCCACTATTCGCTTCTTCTCAAGTGTAGAATGTGCAGATAACTTTTGAGAAATCCCTTATATTGCTCCGCAAACCCTAATATCTGTCTGCAATAAATGCTTCACCTGCATTATTCCGGTTTACCATGTCTGGACAGCTTGGAGTATCCCGGATTAGTGCTGATCACTGAATATCATCCGGATCTTTAAATCATGAATAAATCTAGGTAACATATTACAAGAACATCCCAAACACTCTGTCCAATCCGCAAGACAAGATCGTGCACTTCCGGATCTCTCCGGACCTTTTTGTAATCCTTTATCATACCGGAGCACCTCCCTGAACAGGTCTAACTTAATCGAACACAGCTTCTTCATAACTCCATGCGGACCTCTGAAAACTTGACTGAAGCATCTCAGGACTTATATCTACAAACCCTTTAATCCGCATCTTGTGCCACATCCGGCACAACTTGTTTGGCTGGGGGAACAGAATCTTCTTTGAGTCTCCCCCTGAGCCTGAGCTCACTTTTTAATTTCCGGAAGAAATATCAGCACCAGAATCTGGTGCGGATCCAACCTCTACATTCTCTGAGCTTTTCTTCACCCAAATCTTGCTCATCTGATTCCTAACTTCATCCGCATTCATCTTTTGTTTACCCTTGTCTTGATTCTGATTATACACCGGACCTCTTTTGTCCTGATTCTTGTTTCTGCAGACTTTAGCATTATGACCGGACCTATTGCAGATTTGACAAATAACATTTCTTTGCATATTTAACTGATATCCCCTTGATCTGCATTGATTAGCCATATGACCTACTCTATTGCATGTAAAGCATCTACCTTTGAATGATTTGTTTACTTGCATAATTCTGCATTCATGGGATTTGTGTCCATACCTTTTGCAGTTGAAGCACTGTCCGGAGAAGGATGAATTAATCTGATTCATTCTCATTCTGCACTGATTAGCTTTGTGACCAAAATGGTTGCAGCTGTGGCAGTATCCATTGAAGGATGGATATTTTTGAGAATTTGGCTGTCTTACCGGAGGTCTTCTAGGCCTGCTCCTTGGATTTTCTGATCCAAGATTCTTCTGACCGGATCCGGAGCTTTCTCCTTTCTCATATCCCAAGCCATACTTGTCATCTGTCCTCTTTTGACTTCCAAGAAGAACTTCAAGTTGAGCAGAACTTATCTTGAATTTCTCTTTATATTCATTTGCTGTTTGAAGGTCTCTTTTGAGAGAGGCAATTTGATCCTCAAGTTTTCCTTCATTATCTTTGGAATCTTCAAGATCAGATTCAAGGTGTCTGATAATCCTGTCCATCTGGTGGCATTCTTCTAATTTTTCTTTAAGAGATTGTCTTAGATTGTCTTCAGCCTTTCTTTTTTCTTCAATCTCTTGAGTAAACTTTATAGTTCCTGATTCCATTTCATGTCTTAACATAATGACTTCTTTTGATAACTTTTCACATAACTTGGTTTGCTCAGTCAATTCCTCACTTGTATTGCTTTCTTCACTTTGTCTTGCCAACTGTTGAAGCAGCTCCTTTCTCTTTTTCATAGAGAGACTTAGTTTGTCTTTTAATTCTCTCATGAATTCATCAGCCTGTTTGAGTCTTTCCTTTAATTCACTGACTTCAGAATTTGACTGTTCAAGATCCTCAAGGGCAGTCTTGAGTTGCTCCCTTAAACCATATGCATCCATTTGAAATCCCAGATCTTCCTCAAGCTGTTAGGCTCTATTAGGAGGAACTTGGCTCTGATACCAATTGTTGATAACTGAGAGGGGGGGGGTGAATCAGTTATCCTAATTATTTCCCTTATTAAACTTTCCTTTTAATTGAAGCAGCATAACATCAAACACAAAACATTAACCATGAAATAAGAAACACATGACACAGTATTTTTGACGTGGAAACCCTGTTAAGGGAGAAAACCACAGGGTGATTAACCCAAGAATTATTCTCTGTTAGAAGAATAGGAAATTACAAAAATGGCACTTGCCAATTAGGGCTCACTGCCCGAGCACACTGCTCACAAGAGGCTCACTGCCTACAAGAAGACACACTGTCTTACAAAGTGATAAGAATCACAGTCTTGAACTGATTGGAAGCATCTGCATATGCTGGAGTTCAGTTCCGGTTAGGTTCAGTATACTGATCTGCTGCACTTCATCTTTCCTCTGTTCTTTAGTCTGCTGTCCTTTCACATACCGGATCTTTCTTGTTTCTTTTACTCTATTCTGGACTTGTTCGCATATCCTCACACACACTTCACACCCTTTACAACTAAATCCATCCTCTATATATATCCGCACAAGTAATTTCATCATCTTTCTAGTCGGCATCCGGAACAGTCTAGTTTCTTACAAACTTAGTTCTGTCGGCTGAATCCTTGCTCACCAAGCAATGCGGATCAAGCATATACTTGTAGATATCATCAATTATGTCGGCCAAACATGATTCATGCCTCCGCAACCTTTATCATCGTCTGTAACACATCCGGAAAGTAGTTTGATACTCAGTCAGTCAGTTCTTCCTCTGTTTTCACTGTCTCTCAGGAATCCGGTATTCAACTATTCATATCTTTTTCTTTGTCCATCTCCGGAGGCTAAATCCTTGGAATATACTACTCAAGATAGTCCTCTTGACTTCCCCAGATCCGCACTGTGCCAAGACACTTCCTCTGAGAGATCCGGACCAATCTGTCGGACCTTGCCACATGCTCTGTTCTTGTTCACCGGACCACAACAATCTTCAATCTGACTTCCGGTAGAGATATATCATGACTTGCGGATATGTGGAATGACCTTTGTTGCCATCAATGACAACAACCATGAATCCATATAGTGTCTCTTGCCAACATAAAGTGTTGCCGATAGGCAACTTAACTGATCTGAAGGTATCGGTAGGAGTTAGGTGATCAGGGGAGAATAAATTTGATCGGCCGATGGGCGTTCTCTCACCGATGGGCGAACTAAAAATATACATACAAAACTAAATGTATGTCAACGGTAGGTTGACTTCTCCCATGCACGTACCTATAAGCGGCTCTACATCAATAGTTGTCATTCATGATTTCTACTATCTTATCTACCCCAAAATGTCTTGCTATTCCAGTATAGAGCTATGCTTCTCCTCAATCAATGTTTCTCTCATAGAACTTCTTGGAATGCACAATTGTCTACCCTTAAACAACATCTCATTTTGAATCAAGTAATCCAGCCATTTACTTCTATCCACACTTATACATTCTTTACATGCTTTCTATGCTTCTACAAAATCAAGATCAGTTTCATGCAAATTCTTCATCTCTTCAAATCCAACTACTTTATTCTATTTCTATTTGTAAGTTTGTCTCCTACTCAATGCATCAACAACCCTCTTTGGCTTTACACTCTTGAGTTTCAACAAAAAAGTGTAACTTTGCATAAACTCAACCCATCTCATGTGTCTTTGACTCAACTTACTTTAGCTATTTAAATATTGTAACGCATAATGATCTGTGTACAACATGAATTGCCTTGGCAACAAGTAATGTTGCCACTTCTTCAATGCTTGAATTATGGTATAAAATCCCTAATCATAAATTTAATGTCTCTTCCTTGTACCATTCAACTTCTCGCTGAAATATGCCACTAGTCCTCCTTCTTGGCTTAATACTACTCCAATTGCATTCCCACTTGCATCACAATCAACGTAAAATACCTTGTCAAAATTTGGTAATTCTAGTACTACTTGTTCTATCACGTTCATCTTTAGAAAATAAAAACTCTTATTTTCTCCTAATGTCCACTTGAATTCCTTATCTCCCCTCATTGTCTCAGTTAGTGGTACACAAATATAACTAAAATTTATAATGAACTTCCTATAGAACTTGCCAAACCATGAAAATACCTTACTTCTTGTCGGGTAACAGATTTGTTGCTATAGTTATTGCCTTGAAAAGAAAGCCTAACTCACCCAATAGGCAACAATAGATGTACCCATAGTTAGAGAAGTTGTTATAAGCTAACAACTTTCCTCTTCTTTTGAGAGGAGCAGCTCCCTCGTATGATAAAATTTGGGGTTTTTACAATATGAAAAATAAAGAAAGTAAATAATTAAGGAAACCCTCAACAATAAACGTATGAATACTGACTCAAGTTCTAAATGTTTAATAAAAAATAGTTATAACTAACTTCACCATAAAAGAAAGAGCACTTCTCAAATCTTTACCCTGAATCTTACAAAATATTTCAACATGTGCAATAATAAAGAAAGGATAAATCCCACAAATCTTTAACATATGCTAAAAATAGATATATGACAACAACATTAAATACAAGTTTTGGTAATCTCACTACAAACTCTTTCAATATTGTGCATTTCATACAATTTCTGAAATAAAGACTAAATAATTTCATAACAAGACCAAGGGATTACAAAGAACATTATCCATTCAAAATACAAAGAATAAACAAGACATAGAAAACACCAAAACACCATGATTCAAGATATTTTCTATTTCTTTGCAAAGCTATACAACTCTAAATCCCTTGCACTCCAAAATTGTGAGTGCAAAAAAGTCCTTTTCAATACAACTTAGCCTCATATATATATGATTATAACTCTAATAATAAAATTAAAAAGTATTTATTTTCTATCAAAGAGTTGACTTTTCTAAAGATGAGGATAAATCCTTATATATTCTGATTGCTTCACCACAAGTGCCATTGTCTTCAATCCTGGGATAGCGGTATTAAGTAGTTGCAACTTCCAAGTCATTAAGTTTTCCTCTATCTTTCATAATTTTGTAGGAAATGCTAACAAATCCTTTCTACAACAAGAAGTTATAGTTGACATTGAAGCTAATTTTCTCATTGTGTTGGCACCAACAATTTATTTACTGAATAATTCTTTCAAAATCAAATCTTTGAATTTTTTCTAGATGATTTGAGCCTCTTCAATGTCTGAGCTGCCTTCTTTCAAAATATCCACTTCTAAGGCTAGATAGTTTGTAGCAACTTCATATTTCATTTGTTCAACATGTTTTATCATCATTTTTATCTCAAAGATGGCATGTTTGATAATTATAATTTTCCATTCAATACTATTTAACCATGCTACTACATTGTACTCATCTAGCTTCATTGTGATTTTCTCAAAAGTTAATGTTTTTACATCACATTTTGCCATTTCATCTAGATCCCGAGTTGCAAGTTGCCATATAGTGCCTTCTCTCTTAATTTTTGATAGTTCATTGTTTAATTATTTCAACTTGTTATCATCTTCCAGATATGTTTTTATAGATTCTTCAATGCATAATAGGGCATCTATCATAATTTGTTCTACCCATGTTTCTGAATCTTTTCCATATGCTTGGTACTTACTTATCTTTTTCATATCTACTTATCAACATCTTTTATACTCACTTCACCTGAGGTTGATGCTTCACCTTTTGGTTGAGTTGATGTATCCACAACAGATTTAATATATGTTGTCAAAGATTGGATTTGCTCTTCTAGTTGTTTTCTAGTCACTTTCTCTTTTTCTATTCTTTGCACTAGTTTCGTAGTTGAGACTTAGAATTAATGGATATATCCCTCGTGTGTAGGACCAAGATCAACTCAATAAATTTTATAATCATCCTCAGTTACCTCCTATACATTTTTATTACTAGTGGGTTTGGTCACTTATACATATTGGATCCTAGATGAATCTATCATCAGCCTAGTCTAAGCAGTTTGAGCCTTTTTAGGTTTAGAAGTGATACTATGTCCTTATATCTCCTCTTTTTTCATACTACCTCTTTAAACTATTAAGAAGAAGAGGGAAATTTTGATGGGTTCGAAGCAAAGATAGGGGTGATAGAAGGAAGGGTATCTTTAAGAAAAGTATGTTCAGAAGTATTATCTTGATTAGGGGATGGTGGGGGAGACATATGGATGGCAAACTCTAGTTTTAGAGAGGGTGGAGGTTTTGAGGAAGTGGGGACTTGAGATGAAGGAGGGTTTACCACAAGGGTAGCTATAGTTTTTACTTACTGAGATTCTTTTTGTGTATCTTAAGGAACTTGAGGTCTTTTCACCTACAATTTTGATCTTGTTCCATAATCTTCTTGAGCACATGAGCTCTATAGATCTACCCCCTTCTTAGGATCTTCTTCATCTCCACCACCAACTACACTTGATCTGGTTCTTAATATGTATATATTGGTATTTTCTACAGATGTAGATTCCCCATCTTGTTTCTCTTCCTATATTTATTTCATAGGTGATGTGTTTTGGGGCCTTAAGATGATACATTCATCTATTTTGGCATCCAACCACTTTTTTATATTTACTCAACACAAAGAAAGATCTTTCTCTAATATATGTCACTTCTTTGTCTCCCCAATTAATGGGTGTGAGAGGTTGGAATTGAAGGGTGTCTATATAGACTTTGTCAATCATTTCAGAACCGTCATCTTCTATGTCTTTTGTGTCCCATCCTAATTCATAGTATTCCATTTTCTAAATAATCAGCCTAGACCAATCCCTTTTTCTTACTTCAAAATTATTCTCACAATTAGTCTAATAATCTTCAAGATGTGGATGATGAAAATATTTCAACCCCAAATACAAATTATCTTTTGCATAATTTTTACTATCGAATGGATATCTCATGTTGTAGTAATGCATAGTAATCTTAACAAGATATCTCTCTACATTTGGAGATTATACTAGAGATGGAAATGTATAGTAAGATAGACCCAGAGGAAATGGATACCCTATTTTCTTCATATCCTTACATTTCTTATTTACATATTCCATTTGTCTCCACAATTTGATGAACACCAAATGATCACTTGGGTACCTAGGAAACTTGTAAGGATGTTCATCAAAGACACCAATCCTAATATATGAGAACTTTGGGAACTAAATAAAATAACTAACAAATTGAAAAATTAAAATGGTTGCTTCTAGGGAAATTCTCAATCCTACACTCCCATCTAGATCCCTCACTATGAGCATTCTGAAAGCATCATTAACCCTCTAGAAACAATTGTTATTCCCTTATTCTAATTATGGATAGAAATCATATATCTGAGTGGTATCATCAAATATTCCCACCTCTTGCAGTCCTAGCCATGGATGCATGCTTTTAATGGCACAAAATAAATAAGAAGTCATGTAAAACTCTTGAGTAGTTTGAAAGTTTACTAACTATCCATGAAGGTTATCACTAATAAATTTGCCTTGGTCAACGTACTGATAATTCCATTTGATAATGATAATGATCTGACACATCTAATACTAAAAAATGCTAGTTTCTTTACTCCCCATAACTTTGTGTAGTGGAATAATAATGTTTGATATATCTTCATTGAAATGTGACCTCATCAAGTTCCTAGGCAGTTTCAACTTCTCTTTCCGAGGCACTTTGAACCAATGGCTAGAAATGTTATTAAGACAGATCCTTTTTCTCTGTGAAGTAGTGATTGACTTTCTCTATGTTCATATCAATGTATTCATCTCCAGTTGGAAGTCTAAATATGGTGTTTAGAGAAGGCCCATCCAATCTTTCTATTGTTCTATCATCTACAGACTTAACTTCTCTACTCTCTAGTTTATAATGTCTTACATATTCTAGTACCATGTCTGTACATTGTACTGAGGTTGGGAAACCTTCTGCATGTGCCAATCCACTTTAAAAGGTAGCTTCAGCCATGTCAGATCTAGGATTTCAGGACATCCTTTGCCAAAATTCCTCTAAATCAGTATGCCCTAATTTAATATCTCTGACATTAGATAAGGAGTTGTGCAAAATAGACTTCCACTCATACCCTTGGTAAGAATATTTTATTTTATAGGTTGGGATTTGATCAGGTTAGACAAATTAGGGTTTGAATGGCTAAATTTAGGCAAAAAGAGGACAATCTTTGGAGGGCTTAAGGTAGAATAATTGAATGTGTTGAGCTATTATAAAACCAATGATTTCAATAATATGGAATGGAGAAACATACCAATGTATGAAAAAGATAATTTACCTCACAACTTAGCTTGAAGGAACTCAAATAAGGAAGGAAAGCGGTTACAGTATTTGTAGAGTCACTGTAGCTGAGTGTGCAAGGCTTCTTTCTCATGCAAGAATGTAACATCTCATTCTAGAATTTCCTTATCTTTCCTTAAATAAATAACCATAGATTACAATAATAGTTGCATAATTAATTATAAATATTAATTTATCAAAAATTGTAATATTCATTATAATGTTTAGATTTAAAGCTTATGATGTATCTCTAAAATATAAAACTTATCCTTTATGCTCTGCTATAATTCTTCTTTTAATTTGCAATGATTTCTCTTGGTATGAATGTCTTTGAAATGCTTTTAATTTCTACCTAAGTTAGGATTTCTGTCCACTATTTTGATAACAGAAGTTAAGGGTTTTCATCCTTAAATCTTTACACCTTTGAGGGGTTTCATCCTCTTTGACTGAATCCTTATCTTGTATTCTACAAGAAAAATAGAGATTATGTCTTCATGATTGATATATTTGATTGATTGATATATTCATCTCCTTGAATGATCTCCTTTATATAGCTCATCTCTTCATAAGACACAACTCTTCATAATGCCCCTTGACTTTTCCTAAAGCTAAACTTTAATTATAACTTGTAATATTATTTAATTCTCCCTTATGTGCCACTAATCAAATAGTGTGAACTCCTTTATGCATATTAGTTTCATATTCCATCTTCATTTGGTATGGCTGATATATTATGATGTATGGCTACATCTAGATCCTTTGTATACTATGGTCAACTAGACCTGAGCGAACTAATCTAGCACTTGTTCATATTTGAATGTGTCTAGATGAGTGTATTCAACGTTGTTATATTACATATTATAACCCCATGATTGTTTTAGACTAAATTTCCATCATATGCTAGTCCTACAATCTTTGTTTGACTATATTTATTAATAACATCATCTTTTTATCTCTTCTAATTGCACAATGAATCCTTGGCACATGAAATCTCCCTTCGATTACTTTTGGAAAGTAATTATAGAACAGGTGATAGTTATAAAAGATATGGAACTTTTGAAAGTTGATGACACATATCCAAAGTCCCTATATTAATCTCTACTTTTGATAGATTTAAGCGGCAATATTAATTTAGTTATAATGTAGTGACCAGTCTTCAAATGATTCCTCAGAAGGTAACTCCTATGCTAAAAATATTAATTTAAAATTAATATTTTATTTTATCCCAGTGGAGTGGACATGACAAAGAATTCAAGTGTCCTTTCAAATTTTCGGTGAAAGTCTTTATATAACCAAAATTTTCCCCTTTTATTCTTTGCCAAAGGTTCACCAATGGCTTGGAATTTTAGGAGTACATCCATGTTACCATTCTCTTCCTTTTATTTAAGTGTCAGAGTCATAGCAGAAACCTAGAACTTTGTCAAAGGTTCCTTAGGTTCTTGGAACCTATGAACTCTCTAATAACTTCCTTTTATTATTTGCCTTTGTATCGGGATGATAAACTATTCTTTGAATCATCACATATCTGACAAGTTCTTAAGTGTTGAAAGTTTGCTGACAACTTGGAACTTTATGATAACTTGAAGAGTTAGGAACTTTCAGGGACTTAAGCCATGTCAGAAACTTGATGACAATACGGAACCTTGTCAAATGTTCCTTAGGTTTTAGGTGTTGAAGGCACAAGACAAGTGAGAGGGGGGAGGGGCGAATCAATTGTATCAAAAACTTCAAACCTTTACAAGCATAATCATATTCACTTCAATTCACTTGAGCCCTAATTCTATTTTGAAGATTAAACATGAAAAATAGATAACAAAAACTTAATCACATCAACACCATACACAAGAGAACACCATATTTTTACATAGAAAACCCTAAAAGGGAAAAACCATGGTGAGTGTTAGCTCACAATATATTATGTAGTATCAATATCAAATTACAAAGAGGCTCACTACCATAAGGACTCACTATCCATAAAGATGATTACTGCATACAGGCTCACTGTCATAAGGGCTCACTGCCAAAAGAAGATAAAATGGATGTCTCATTGCCAAGAATGAATTGTTACAATTGCATCTACAAATGCATGGGGTAAAACTCCAATGAAGCTCAAAATACTATCTCAAAACCCTTCATCTTGATCTGCTCTGTCACGCTGCTCTACTCTTCATAAAACTTCTTCTCAAACCCTTGTTGCACTGATAGGATCACTAAACTTCATGCATGTCACACTCACTAACACATCTTCACATTTGCACTTACATCGCATCCATTATATCCCCCGAACACATGCAATTCATTAATCCCTTACACTTATTTATATCAATCATCAACCTTGAAACATTTACCAAGGTCAGAAGCACACTCTACAACCCTTGAAACAATCTTGAAGGTCAACAAACATACATAATTCAAGTTAGGTCTAGGGTTAAAAAATCCCACGGAGCAAAGGGATGAAGTTTGGCCATCACATTGCATAGCTCAGACCTAAAAATAACTTCACATGCTTCAACACGCTTCCACAATCCATGAATCACATCCGCAATCAGTGCTAATACCTAAGTCAGCCAAACTTGTGTAAACACCAAGAACACTTAGGCACACACTTCCAAGAACACAACCATAACTTGTGTACCAAGAACAAGCCTTTAACACAATTTGGAAAGATCCAATAACAACATAAAATCACCTGAGAGCCAACAAATATAGCTACAACAAATCTCAGTTGAAGACAATTCACAGATTGCTCACAACAAACACTGCCAAGCTCTGCTTTAAACAAGAACTTGCTTTCTGGAACATCAAATCACAAATCCTTTAGATTGAAGATATCTAAGGACCTTATAAACATATTTCTAGAACTACAATACCTAAAACCATTCTGCAGAGAAATGCGGAGCAAAATACTTTCTCCCAAACACCTTTGCACAACCCAGAAACTCTGTCAATTACAATCTTCAAATTGGTGAACATAACTTCTACTTAACAGTGATCCAGACCACCAAATTATGGATTTAGCATCTTCAAACACTTCTCTAACACATATCCAAATCTCACACTTCGGTCTTCAACACAGAAAAAATGCGGAGCAAAATCTCAGATAGTATCCTGTAAGCCAGAATACTTCTTCTCAACACTATCTTCAGTATTTATCAAATTTTCTCAAAAGCACTACTACAATCCATTCAAATCACCTTATCACAACAACTCAATCAACCAATAATAGCAACATCAGAAGACATAGTTGACACCAATGACAACACCGATTAGCACATACTTGCAACACTAGGAACCTAAGAACTCTTTGAAAACTTCATTTTATTCTTCATATTTATGTCAATAATGATATATAAATGCTCTTCAAGCCAATTAACCTCCTTAATGAATGCATAAACATCAGGAACCTTGAAGCAGAAGGGAACTTTACAACAACTTTTGGAGTATTAAGTGGTGTTGGGAACCTGGCAATGATTGGGAACCTTATGGGGGGTTCCTTAGGTTCCTAATACCATTTACATTCTTGGTACTTTGTAATGTGTTGACATCTTTGTATAAAGTATTGAGATTGGAGATAAGGAAGGTTCCTAGTACTTTAGGAACCTTCAATAAATTTCTTGGTGCATGTGAAAGCTCTAAGAATTTCCCAATCAGGGTTAAAGCTCTGACAAAAGGAAAAAGACTTAAGAAATAACTTTGAACTTTATAGCCTAGAAGACTTGAAACTTAAAGATTAAAAGATACAATAAAAGTGAAAGGAACAGTTGTATGACATAGAGTGTGGGAAATGAAAAATGAGACTGATTAAATTTAGGGTAACACTTCTCCAATATTTGTTAGCATAAGCCACTCCACAATTTCCCTAACATTCTCTAGATCTATTTTCAAACCTTCAACTAAGATTACAAAATATAAGTATATTAATTCCTTCTTCATGAAGCAACACTTCTTCACATTGATCAGCAAATTTTCTTTCCTCAACCATTGTAATACTAATATGATGTGTTCTAGATGTTCTTCCTTAGTCTTGCTAAAAATCAAAATGTCATCTAAATAAACAATCACAAGATTATCAAAGAATTGCTTCAAAACTTCATTCATCAACCTCATAAATATGCTTGGTGCATTTGCTAACCCAAAACAAATGACCAACCATTCATATAGTCCTTAATTCATCTTAAATTTTGTCTTCTATTCATCTCTGTTAGCATTTTAATTCACACCTTTTAGTGCAACTCAAAACAGAACAACATGTACAATAGAACTATTCTTCAAATTAGGAGGGAAAGCTCCCTCAAACAAGAAATTTTAAAAGACAATACGAGTAACCTATCTTTTTGTTTTCTCAAAGGCACGAGCACAAGGTAATTCAAGCTCTTCTGCAATACTATGAGAAGTTTTTCAAATATTGCAATAGAATATCTTAATCTAAGACACACACTTATGTTTTCTTCAATTAAATCTAGAGATTCAAGAAGGCACAAGAACATAGGCGAGCTGATTTTAAAGGAAACACAAAGAATAAAGGAAGATCAAAAGATGAATGTTTATGCATAAAATCACAAATATTCATTTCTAATCTCAAAAACACAAAGCTTGCAGAAATTTAAAGCATACATCTATCTTCAAAGCGATAAATTGCATAACATAGTTGAACAATAAAATGAGAGCAATAAAAGCTTCAGCATTTACCATTATGAAATTTAGTGTGTAGAATACACTTATTTATACCCTAAAACAAAAGGTGCATGAAATAGAAAAGAAGAGTTAAATTAATACTCTCCAACCTAACCCTAATGTTGCATGCAAGCATACAAGCTTATTAGCATTTAAAAATATAAAATATGTCTCATGCAATTCAGTTAACTAAACTTGCATGTTATTACAAAAAGGAGTTCCACAAATAGATATTTTGCATGACTTCCAAAACAAATCTAAAAATAAATTTATCTTTGAAAAGCAAAGTCAGTTCTTAGAATAGAAACTACTTTGGAAATCCCTCCAGCTGCTCAAAATAGATTTTCCTACGAACATTGAAAATGGCTGTCTAGGAATTGAGATTTTTCTCCAATTTATCCACTTTAGCCTCATCTAGAATAATAATGGAGTCAAGGCAAACAATCTTCATCTTCAGGATGACACTTGCATCATTAATTTTCTTCAATAGGTCCATATACTCCTTTTCAGCCTTATCAAATTTTACTGTGATTTCAGCCAAAAGGTACATCTTTGCTACATGTGGATCTCCACAAAACCTCTCATGGATCAGCCATATAAACTCATTCTCAAGTCATGTACAAGGCAATTTACGCCTTTGTCAGAGAAGTACCTACAAGGGATGCGTTGAATGAAGTCAATCAAATACTTCTCAACATTGAGAAGTTTCTCCTTCCATGTAGCCAACTCCGAAGCTATGTCCTTTGAGATATGAATAAAAAAGGAGTACTGACGTTTCCATGAAAAGACAATGGATCTTTGCTCTGTTGTCCTAAAAAATTAGACCTTTTTCTTTTCTATCCAACTCAGAATTTCTTGAAAAAAGTGTATAATTTGCCTTTGGAAAGCAAATTTTTTGAGTTTTCTCTTCGATTTGGCCCTTAGAAACAGATGCAAATATCAATTTGAAGTGTTTTTAGATGCTAGGAAAGCACAAAAACACTAAAAATGACACTTTTAGGTCAAAATCTTGCCCTAGAAGGTGGTTGGAATTTCTCAAAAATGAAGAAAAAGTTGGTGGAAAAGTCTGATTTTTAACCTTTTCAATGTTGCCCTTGTAATTTGAGACAACTTTCCTTCAAAATTCTCTTTAAGTTTGACCTCTTGATGCTCTAAAATAATAAAAATTGCCTTCTTTCAAGTTGGACCTACACAAAAATGGAAGCTCTTCCTTGAAATATCTTCAAAATCCACCTCTATATGGTTGGGAATGAACAAAAATGTCTTCTTCTTTGCTATAGCAAAGCAAAACAAGCTCCAATCTTCAAAAATATAAGCCTCTGTGGCAATAATACCTTTACAAATGAATCATTGCTCTTATAAACCCTCAAATCTACTTTTATTCTAAAAATAAGAGTGCTTTTATTTGCCCTAGACATGCAAAATTGAAGAGTGAAGTGAGACTTGGAGTTTGAATGCTTTATATAGCTTTTTGGTGAGTCACCATGAAGAGGTGCGCTCATCTCTAAGAGGGTTGGCTAAAAGTAGGGGTTTTCCTTTTGTTTTGGTGCCCCTTCCTTGAGTTGGCACCTTTGGGAGGCGTGTTTCTCCCTAGGTGCGTGCACCACCTAGGCGCACACGCCTTGGGAGGAGTGTGCCACTTCCTTAGGCACTTCACCTTTAATTCACCTTTGACATTTTTCTTAGATTTAAATCTCTTTCATGCCTTAGAAATTTCTCCTTAACCTTGGAGCTTTTTGATGTTGGAGCACGCGGCACCTTGAGGATGCTCTCTGTGACATCTTTGTGAACTTTGAACTTTGCCTTTTTTAACATCTTTCTCCTCTTGGTGTAGTTTGACATTGGTGTGTATGCTTTGGAAAAAGTGTGCTTTCAATTTATACTTGTGAAAAAATTTGAAGCACTCCCTTGTGGTATGGCGCACTTATCCTCTCATAAGTACATTTTTGGCCTCTTTCCTTAGGCATGCCTAAGCCTAGGCATGCACACCATGGGCTAGGTGTGCCAAAAAGATGCCTTAGTTGTATTTTTCTTCAAACACTTGATCTCTCTTTGCCTTTGGTTCTCATCTTTCTTCATGGCTTTACGATACTCCAACTTGATGATCTGGATCCTCGCTTCTTGATGATCTTTCATAGCCTGTAGCCACTTTGGCCTCTTGAAACTTCACTTTGTTCTAGCCTTCCTTCAATCTTCTTTTATATATCTTGAACCTGTGGGGTTAGAAAATAATGAGAAGGTGACGTTGTGCTTGAGAGGGGATTTGATATCACTTTGGGGTGTTTGTATACATAGATGAAAAAATTTCATATGGGTACAACAATTGGCTCTGTCTGGGGACCATGATGTATACTTGCAGCATAGGAGGACCTTAGAATCTCTGGTTTTCAGTATAGATCAGTGTCTTATCAGTTTGGCAATAGAGTCAGCATACTTTCCTAAATCACCTAAAGGTGGAACTCTGGTCTACCAAATGGGACACGATAAAAAAAAATGATACATAACTGGGAAAAACAATACTACATAATGAATACATTACAGAAAGGGGGAAACACAATACAAAACAATTTGACACACAAAATGCTCTTTTTTTGAGTGAGGACAAGGAAAATGAAAATTGTTACACAAAACCATCAACAGGTTCAAAAAAATAAGAACCTCTCCTCTTGAGTTGGGAAATTTGTCTTGGCAGCACAGTCTCTTTTCTTCTACAAACACCTTCTCGAAGAGCCACGATTTAGGTGGGTAGACATGATCATACCATGAGAAGTTCATGATAAACTGATTGATATGCATTAGCTTTGGTTGATCATCTCCTTCCATAAAGAAAAACCTTTGTAATAGGTGAAGGTACATAACCTCCTTTTGAAGAAATGAAGCAAGTTCCTGTGGCCAAAGTATGCTTGTGGGAATGGTAACCACTACATCTAGAACTTGATGTTCTTCATCCATGTCTTCAACATACGCAACCTTGAACTTAGTCAATATATCATCCTCTGGAAAAGGTTGGAGTTGTTCATATAAAATTTCCATCACTAGTTCTTGACTTACAAGATCCACAACTATCATCAACAGTTTATCTACTGATTCAGGTACTTCATAATCCTCTTCAACTATGTCTTCGTCTATCCAATCTTCAGAATCAGAATATGATAGATCATCAAGGTCTGAGTCATCCAGTACCTGATCATCATCAAAGTGCACTTGCTGAATAACATCTTCACCTATAATCTCACTTCACCATTCATTCTTTTGAGTCTCGCCAACTTCCATAGAGAAATCACCTTCAATGAATGTATCCTTATTTGGCAATATCTCATTTTCAGCAACCATGCGCCTTTCTTCTTCTGACATTCATGCAAGATCAAGCACAAATTCTTCTAAACTGTGTGTTTCTTCTTGTTGTGCTTGATTGATCTCACATACGACATAGCTCACCACACACTTGTCTAGAATTCCTAATTTCTCCATATGATTCTCTTCAATCAGCAACACCAAAAATTCATCAAGCTTTTCTTCTCCACAAGCTTCTTCACATGTTATATCGTGTTGATTTTATCATATCTGCAATGTCTCTTTCTTGCACAGGTTCATAGATAACATCTAAAGGTCTAGCCTTATTCTTTTCTAAGTGATGCAGAAAACTATCCAAATCTGGTAAGGATCCTTCCATGTGGTCTCCTGATTTGACAAGGGCCTCCAATGATGAATCATTTTCAACGTGAAAATTTTCCTCTTGCTCTAGCTGCAATGCTTCTTTGATGTCTTGAGTGTAAACACCAACTCCTGATGACCAGACCTTGGTCTCTTCTCCTAACATCAACAGAGATTGTTGATAATTAGTGCTTACAGAAACTTCTATCTTCAGAGATGAAAAGCCTTTAGAAAGAATCTTGGTCACCTCCTTTGATTGCATCAAACACAGGTTCTTCAAACCACTCTTCAAAACAAGATAAGAACAAATTGTTGGCAAGAGACACTGTGTGGCTTCACGAATGTTGTCATTGATGGCAACAAAGTCTTTCCCACACATCCGCAGCACATAGTATGTCTCTACCGGAAGATAGAGTGAAGAGTGTTTTGGTCCAATGAGTAAGAACAATGCATGCAGCAAGGTCTGACAATCAGGTCCAGATCTCTCAGAGGGTGCAACTTAGCAAAGTGCGGACTTGGGCAAGTCAAGAGGAGTATCATGACTACTATATTCCAGAGATTGAGCCTCCGGTGATGAATGAGTGAAAAGATATGAGAATCTAAGTGTTGGGGTCCTGACAGACAGAGTAGACTAAGGAAGAACTGACCAGCAGAGCATCAGACTTTAATCCGGATGAGAAATTGATGGTGATCAACATAATTGAGGGATCATACATGGTTGGCCAACATGATTGATGACTTCTATATATATGTCTTTGATACGCATCACATATTAAGCATGGATCCAGCCAACAGATCAGTGTCTTAGAAATATCTTGAGTATTTCAGTTGCCGACTAGATAGATGTTGAAATCCTTGATGTGGATATATATACCAAATGGATTTCGGTATAAAGGTGATTATATGAGTGTATAGGGTGCGTTGAAAGGTATAAAGAGGTGTGGAAGTAGTAGGACAAGTCTGGGATGTGACAGAATAGCAGCACCAGAACAGAGGAAGAATGAAGTGCATTAAATCAGTATTTTGAGCCTAACCGGAACTGTACCTCAGCATTGGTAGATGCTTCTCATCAGTTCAAACACTTGGTTACTTTCTATAAAACCTTATAGGTAGTGAGTCTCTTGTAGGCAGTGTGCCTCTTGTGAGCAGTGTGCTCGGGTAGTGAGCCCTAATTGACAAGTGCCATTTTTGTACTTATTCTTTTAACAGGGAATACAATCTTGGGTTAGTCACCCTGTGGTTTTTCCCTTAATAGGGTTTTCCACGTAAAAATCATTGTGTTATGTGTGTTGATTTTATTTCTACTTTCATGGTTATGTATGCTTATATGTTTTGAAGCTACACTATTTGTTAAAGAAGGAAAGAAAGTTAAAATATTTAAGATAACTGATTCACCCCCCCTCTCGTTACCTACCTTGTTTCCAACACAAATTGGATTCACCATTGCTCTCTATGACCTTGCAAATCTGATCCTAAGAGGTTTGTCGCACTTCTTCATCCTTAGAGAAAATATGCAACACTTGCATTACATCAGGTTCCTCTTCAATCAACAATCCTTCTTCAACCTCAAAACATGGGTGCAAAATAGGAAAAACTTCAGCTTCTATTTTTTGTTCCATTTCTAGATCTTGACTATGTAGACACATGTGGTCATTTGAAAAATGATTATAAAAATCATTCTTTTGGATATTCGATTTACACTAGGTAAATCCCATCATAGAGCTGCCATCGGATTCGTCAAAAAGATGTTCAAGACCATCCAATAATCCTTGATTTTTACTTGAAGTTTTTAACATCTGCATGAACCTTCTCATCTCAGGGCAATTTTCTCCCTCATGTTGGTTTGTGGTATGAAACAAGCAATAGATTTGTATTGTAGAAGACACATCTACCTCTTGATGCACATGTGCTACTTGATGAACAGGTGAAGCGGGTTGATCACTAACATAGTTAATAAAAGAATCTTGTATATTTGAAGGAGATGGAACTTGCCGAAGCGGTACAATGTTCAAGGGCACTAATGGCTTGATTGAATCTCTTTAGATCTTTCCTAAAGTGGTCATATGATCTTCTAATTCAACAGCATACTCTTGAGCTTCTTGTAGATTTGAAGTGTCTTTTCTTGAGATAGAAAGACACTTCTAAAGATTGTGCATTCATGAGGCAACTTAGTAAAATTTCTGATGAAGGAATCAAGATATTTGCAACTTTGCCAACTAGATAGTTGAACTTGGCCATGAACTCTCGCATCAACTCACTTTTGTCTTTCTTGATGTTTGATAGTTGTGCAAACAAGATGTGGTTGTCTTATGTAGGCTTGAAATGAGCAAGATATTTCTCGCTCATGGACTCCCAACACATGATTGAACCAGCAGCAAGGTGATTAAACCAATCAGCTGCGGTGCCTCACACACTTTCCACAAATAAGCGAACTGCAACATCTTCATGTGCAATGCTGAGAATCCCACAGGCAGTGGTGAAGGTAGAAATGTGCTCATCAGGATGTTGTTGACCATCACCATGAAACTTAGGAAATTTTTTCCTTGATCCTTCAAGAAGTTCATGGTTATCGGTGAGAGCTAGAGGACCAATAGTATTTCTCCACGGAAAAGAAGGTGCACGCATTCGGTTGTCGTTGTTGTTGTTATGGTGATTGTTGTTGCCTTTCGCACCATTGTTATTAGCCATTACTTCGAATGTTACTTCTCTTAATAGATCTAGTAAGACGGGAGTAGTAGAGGATGATACTTCACCGTTTGGAGAATCAAGTGTTTGAAAGAATGGATCAACAAGTCCAGCTCTACTTCTTGATCTTGTGTAGACTTTGTAAGATAGAACTGCTTAAACCCACGTAGGAGGAGGCAACAATAGTCTTCCTACTGCAAGATCCACCTTTCTTTCTTCTTCGTCAAGTATGGTAGCTACAGATCTCCAATGTGCTAAATCTTTCCTTTCAATTAAGATGAATCTCCTTAGGCTATCAACAATATCTTCTTTCTCCTATTGAACTAAATGCAGACATGGCTGCAAAATAGGTGCAACAGGATGCCAAATGGTCATCTATATGAAAAAGAGCATTAGCTTGAAGTAATTTTCTCGGGCCCCATGATGGGAACTAAAAACTGTTAGCATTTTAATTTGCACCTTTTAGTGCAACTCAAAATGGAACAACATGTACAGTAGAACTATTCTTTGAATTAGGAGGGGAAGCTCCTTCAGACAAGAAATTTTAAAAGATAATACAAGTAACCTATCTTTTTGTTTTCTCAAAGGCACGAGCACAAGGAAATTCAAGTTCTTATGCAATGCTATGAGAAGTTTTTCAAATATTGCAAAAGAATATCTTAATCTAAGACACACACTTATGCTTTCTTTAATTAAATCCAGAGATTGAAGAAGGCACAAGAACATAGGTGAGCTGATTTTAAAGGAAACACAAAGAGCAAAGGAAGATCAAAAGACAAGTATTTATGCATAAAATCACAAACATTCGTTTCTAATCTCAACAACACAAAGCTTACAAAAATTTAAAGCATACATCTATCTTCAAAGAGATAAATTGCATAACATGGTTGAACAATAAAATGAGAGCAATAAAAGCTTCAACATTTACCATTATGAAATTAAGTGTGTAGAATACACTTATTTATACCCTAAAACAAAAGGTGCATGAAATAGAAAAGAAGAGTTAAACTAATACTCTCCAACCTAATCCTAATATTGCACGCAAGCATGCGAGCTTATTAGCATTTAAAAATATAAAATATGTCTCATGCAATTTAGTTAACTAAACTTGCATGTTATTACAAAAAGGAGTTCCACAAATAGATATTTTGCATGACTTCCAAAATAGATCTAAAAATAAATTTATCTTTGAAAAGCAAAGTCAATTCTCAAAATAGAAAATGCTTTGGAAATCCCTCTAGCTGCTCAAAATAGATTTTCCTGCAAACATTGAAAAATGGCTAAGTCTAGGAATTGAGATTTTTCTCCAATTCATCAACTTTAGCCTCATCTAGAATAATAATGGAGTCAAGGTGAACAATCTTCATCTGCAGTATGACACTTGCATCTTCAATTTTGTTCAATAGGTCTGTATACTCCTTTTCAACCTTATCAAATTTTACTGTGATTTCAGCCAAAAGGTACATCTTTGCTACATGAGGATCTCCACAAAACCTCTCATGGATCAACCGTATAAACTCATTCTACAAGTCATGTACAAGGCAATTTAAGCCTTCATCAGAGAACTACTTGCAAGGGATGCACTGAATGAAGTCAATCACATACTTCTCAACATTGAGAAGTTTCTCCTTCCATGTAGCCCACTCTGAAGCTATGTCCTTTGCGATATGAATCAAAAAGGAGTAGTGATGTGTCCATGAAAAGACAATGGATCTCTACTCTATTGTCCCGAAAAATTAGACCTTTTTCTTCGCTATCCAACTCAGAATTTCTTGAAAAAAGTGTATAATTTTCCTTTGGAAAGTGAAATTTCTAAGTTTTATCTTCGATTTGGCCCCAAGAAATGGATGCAAATGTCAATTTGAAGTGTTTTTAGGTGCTGGGAAAGCACAAAAACACTAAAAATGACACTTTTAGGTCAAAATATTGCCCTAGAAGGTGGCTGGAATTGCTCAAAAATGAAGAAAAAGTTGGTGGAAAAGTCTAATTTTTTACCTTTTCAATGTTGCCCTTGCGATTTGAGACAAATTTCCTTCAAAACTCTCTTGAAATTTGACCTCTTGATGCTCTAAAACAATAAAAATTGCCTTCTTTCAAGCAGGACTTAACAAAAATGGAAGCTCTTCCTTGAAATATCTTCAAAATCCACCTCTATATGGCTGGGAATGAACAAAAATGTCTTTTTCTTCATTGTAGAAAAGTAAAATCAGTTCCAATCTTAAAAAATATAAGCCTCTATGGCAATAATACCTTCACAAAGGAAGCATTGCTCTTATAAACCCTCAAATCTTCTTTTATTCTAAAAATAAGAGTGCTTTTATTTGCCCTAGACATGCAAAATTGAAGAGTGAAGTGAGACTTGGAGTTTGAATGCTTTATATATCTTTTTGGTGAGTCAACATGAAGAGGTGTGCTCATCTCTAAGAGGGTCGGCTAAAAATAGGGGGTTTTCCTTTTGTTTTGGTGCTACTTCCCTGAGTTGGCACCTTTGGGAGGAGCGTTTCTCCCTTGGTACGTGCGCCTTGGGAGGAGTGTGCCACTTCCATAGGCGCTTCACCTTTAATTCATCTTTGACATTTTTCTTAGATTTAAATCACTCTTTCATGTCTTAGAAATTTCTCCTTGACCTTGGAGTGTTTTGATGTTGGAGCATGCGCCACCTTGAGGATGCTCTCTGTGACATCTTTGTGAACTTTGAACTTCACCTTTTTTAACATCTTTCTCCTCTTGGCGCACTTTGACATTGGCGCGTGTGCTTTAGAAAAAGTACACTTTCAATTTACACTTGTGAAAAAATTTGAAGCACTCCCTTGTGGTATGACACACTTATCCTTTCAGAAGTGCATTTTTGGCCTCTTTCCTTAGTCGTGCCTAAGCCTAGGTGCGTGAACCATGGGCTAGGTGCACCAAAAAGGTGCCTTAGTTGTATTTTACTTCAAACCCTTGATCTCTCTTTGCCTTTGGTTCTCGTCTTTTGTCATGGCTTTATGATCTTTCAGTCTCCAACTTAATGATCTGGATCCCTGCCTCTTGACGATCTTTCATAGCCTATAGCCATTTTTGCCTCTTGAAACTTCACTATGTTCTATCCTTCCTTCAATCTTCTTTGATATATCTTGAACCTGCAGGGTTAGAAAATAATGAGAAGGCGACACGGTGCTTGAGAGGGGATTTGATATCACTTTGTGGTGTTTGTATACATAGATGAAAAAAATTCGTATGGGTACAACAATTGGCTCTGTCTGGGGACCATGGTGTATACTTGCAGCATAGGAGGACCTCAGAATCTCTGGTTTTCAGCATAGATTAGTGTCTTATCAGTTGGGCAATAGAGTCAACATACTTTGCTGAATCACCTAAAGGTGGAACTCTGTTCTACCTAATGGGACACGATAAAAAAATGATACGTAACTGGGAAAAACAATACTACATAATGAATACATTATAGAAAGGGGGAAACACAATACAAAATAATTTGACACACAAAACGCTCTTTTTTCGAGTGAGGACAAGGAAAATGAAAACTATTACACAAAACCATCAACAAGTTCAGAAAAATAAGAACCTCTCCTCTTGAGCTAGGAAATTTGTCTTGGCAGCACATAGTCTTTCTTCTCCTACAACACCTTGTCAAAGAGCCATGATTTAGGTTGGTAGGCACGATTATGCCATGAGAAGTTCATGATGAACTGATTGATATGCATTAACTCTGGTTGATCATCTCCTTCCATAGCAAAAAACCTCTACAACAGGTGAAGGTATATAACCTCCTATTGAAGATTTGAAGCAAGTTCTTGTGGCCAAAGTATGCTTGTGGGAATGGTAACCACCACATATAGAACTTGGCGTTCTTCATCCATGTCTTCAACATATGTAACCTTGAACTCAGTCAATATATACGTACCTAGAATTAATTTCATATGGTGACCAATACTTCTTACTAGTGATAATCCATCTAGCATATTATCTAATATGATGTCCTTGTATTCTTTCAATAGTCTTGAAACTTCCTCCTATAGTATCTCTTGTTTATCTATGGTGGTACATGTTGTGTCTATGGTACAACATACTCTAGTAAAAAATGAAAAACACGTATTTTCATGTTTCAAGCCATCTAAGAAGTTCCTTCCATACACTAAGCAAATTTTGGCACTTCTACAAACATGTCCTTCTCTTTCCTTCAGTGGGATCAAAAGGTGCGTTTTACCATTCATTGTTAGAATATAAGCATTCACCCTTCCATCATGCACTTGTACACTTATGTCAAATTGCTATGGTCTTCCCAATAGAAAGTGACACACATCAATTGGTATTATATAACACAAAACTTCATCATGGTATGTACCTATCTTGAGTTTGAGCTAACATTATTCTTTTACTAACAATCTATGTTATTTCTATAACCAAGTGATCCTATATGGTTTAGGATGTTCTATCCTTTCAAACTTTATCTTTTTATCCATTTCCTTAGACACCAAATTATCCATACTACCTATAACATCCATGTTCTAAAAACATAGTAAAAACAAGAATTTACCATAGAGTAATTCAATAATGTAAAAATGAGAGAATTTTTTTTCTTTTATTTAACATATAATCAAGTAACAACAATTTGCAAGATTCTCTTACATAATACAATATATCGTATTGTCTTTCTCATTTACAATATCTGCATAATTAAATCAATTACATAAACAAATTTGGAATAATTACTGCACCTGAATATATGACATCTTTATCACAAGCCTTGGCATGTTTTCTGCTGGAGAGAGAGAGAGAGAGAGTATCTTCCCAGTGATTTACCTCCATCCATAGACCGGCGATCTCCCACACATCTTCCACATAGGAAGTGGCCCTTCCCTTCACGAGGAATATAGACCAAAGGTGACTAGTGGTAATTTGCCTTCCCGAGTACATAGTGTTGTATCCTACACAACTCTATCAACCATACAACCCTAGATACCCTCTAGCTAAGTATGATTTCTGATAGGTTATACAATCCAGATACAGTAAACGGACAATGCATGCAGAAAATGAATGCATTACTTTGGCCAAAGTTTCAATATTAATAACGTTCGAAATGAACATGGTCGATGTTCACCCACCCCTACTCAACTTGGCTAATGTCGTATTCTTGCAGTTCATCCTCACCAACTAAGTTTACTTAAATGGTCTTACTAACTTCCATGACCATTGTCTACTTGACTTAGACAAGTTCATATCACATAACTAATCATTTGTCTTTATATTTGACTCTAGGGTTTTCGTTACAACATTGAATAGTACGATATTTCAAAATATCCATATCTCATATCTATGAGACTAAGGTTTATAAATGGCCCTTGGTTTAACTAAATCTAGATTAAGAATAATATGGTTCTAGAATAGTTAATACCTCCTACACAAGGAGTATGATTTCCTTCTATCTACCTATTGCATTGACATTGATAATCACCATAGTCTAGATTATATACATATATAAGTTTCCATACTATGCAATATTCAAGTTTAGACTCCTCTAATTCTCATCATAAGGATTTACTAAAATGTTATACTCATCAAGATTAATAGAATAGGTAATAAAGATGGTCCTATGATACTTATTTCCTTTTCCAAACTATTCTTAGTTCTTCTACCACTCGATTGGATATACAATAGTTTCCAAAGATTACCAAGAATCTTTTGAATAGAAATCATTTTTGACACACACACACACACACACACACACATATATATATATATATATATATAAACTAAACAAGAAATGGTTTAAAATGATATTATCCTAACTCAAGGATTAAACCATATCACTCAAAGCTAAAGAGTATACCTATCAAAGTTTCATTTGCACTAATATCATCGAAAGTTTATTGCATGATTAACTTATAACTATATACTCGACCTGCTACATGATAATTCTCATTCATTATAGCGGCTGGTCTACAAGGCATTTGATAACTTAAGATAACCTTTTACAAATATAAAATATGTAATGATCATATAATCACTTCAACGGTAATATGATATATCTAAACAGTCTTCAATCAATATAAATGTTTTCGGCTCAGGCACTTGTATAGTTTTTGACTATTATCAAGCATCGGCCAGCCATGCTACAGAGATGCTATCGATACTCTTGAGGGTAATTTAATAGTTTACTTATGAATGCTAACAAGGAAACAATACAATCATCTTCACTGGTTTGGAAAATATGTATTGAATTGAATAGTAAAGCCTAATGGCATAATCGAATGTCAACAACCAGACTTCAATGGTTAACTCAAAATCATTCGATTCAACATTGTTTTTATTGCTTACAAGGCAAAACAATACTTGGTAGCAACGGTTTTAAGGTTTGAGATTGAGTTGTAGATTGGACACTCCAAAGGACGCCTAAGACTTCATGTTTTCTTCCTCTCAGAGCTGGTAATCTCTCCTCTGTTGCTTCACTACAACAAATCCCTGTGATTAGCTCCCTTTTTTGCTTCCACCCACTATTTTAATGTATTTTTCTCCATTTTTTTAAAAAAGTCAGCGCTATTTATCAGGATGTGGCTACTTTTGGCATTTTTTACACCAATCAGAACAAGTAGGTGCTAAATTAGGTGCAAATTAGCACCTAAATTAGTGCTGACTTTAGCGCACCTAATTTAGGGTTACTTGGGTTTAGGGGTATTGTTTAGGGTTTAGGGCTTATGGTTTTGGGGTTAGGGGTTAAGGTTTAGAGGTTTAGGGTTTAGGGTTTAGAGGGAGATAGATGACCACTATGGAGATATAGAGGAGACTGAGGGGAGAGATAGGGAGATAGAGAATGAGGGACATGGCCAGAGACATAGGGAGAGAGATTGAGAGGTAGAGGGACAAAGGCAATAGGGAGAGAGGGGAGAGATAGGGAAATAGAGGTTTAGGGGTTAGGGGTTAGGGTTTAGGGGTTAGGGGTTCAGGTTTAGAGGTTTAGGGTTTAGGGTTTATAGAGAGAGAGAGGAATGATAGGGAGATATAGAGGAGACTGTGGAGAGAGATAGGGAGATAGAGAGTGAGGCACATGGCAAGGGACATAGGGAGAGAGATTGGGAGGTAGAGGGATGATAGAGATAGGGAGATAGGGGAGAGATAGGGAGATATAGGTTTAGGGTTGTTTTGATTTAGGGTTTAGGGTTTGGGGTTTAGGGTTTCTCAGGTTTGGAGATAGCTAGATAGAGAGAGAGGAGACAGATAGGGAGAGATAGAGGGAGACAGAGGGGAGAGATAGGGAGATAGAGAGTGAGTGAGATATCCAGAGAGATAGGGAGAAGGATTGAGAGGTAGAGGGATGATAAAGATAGGGAGATAGGGGTTTAGGGTTTCTTCAGTTTAGGATTTAGGGATTAGGGGGTTAAAGTTTAGGAGCATTATTTAGGGTTTACAGTTTAGGGTTTAGAGGTTTAGGGTTTGGTGTTTAGAGAGAGGACCAATAGGGAGATATAGAGAGTGAGGTACATAGCTAGATACAT